>VNJY01000667.1:0-178678 GCA_008042715.1 Drosophila bocki
TCCACCGCAAGAATGCCCTTCCATTGAGCCTGTTTAAATTATCCCACCCAAAAAAAAAACCGCATCCTCCTCATAACTCAAAAATAACACATTTTTTAAGGTTTATTAATTATTTCAGCTTTAAATAAATAAAAGAAGAAAAGGTGAGGCATGTGGGAATGTCGGAGGTCGTTCCCAGTGGTTTCGCCTCGGTCTTGGTGGCACTTGGTCCACTTCTGCTCCTCCTCGTCCTGATCCTCCTTGCCAACGCTCTCTGTCTCGCCTTTGTTATCCGCTTTCAGTTCCTGGCAGCTTGCTGCAATTAAATTTAAAAAAATGGTGCGATTTATTTTGATAATTTTTCAGAAACAAAACTAATTTCAGGTTCATAACTCAGCCAAAAGTGCATGAAATTCAATTCGAATAATTTCAATTATTTAACCAGAATGGCTCGATTCTTAGTGATCCAATTGCAATCTGCAAGGGTATACAAACTTCGGCGTGTCGAAGTTAGCTTCCTTTCTTGTTTATATTAAAAAACTTCTTGATTTTTTTTTTTAATTAAAAATGTCATAACTCGGCCAAAAGAGCATTAATTTTAAATCGGAAAACTGTTCTGTGCTAGATTTTCTACAGTTAATAAATCTGCATATTTCATTTAAAAATTTTGAAAATTCAATTTTTTATCAAAATCCAAAATTTTAATGATGTAACCTCTTATAAAATTTGGAAAAAATGGCCAAAAAAACGATTTCTTCCTGACATATCTAGAAAGATTCCCCTGTTGATGCTGATCAAGAATATATATACTTTATAGGGTCGGAAACGTTTCCTTCACTGCGTTGCAAACTTCTGACTGAAATTATAATACCCTGCAAGGGTATAAAAAAAACCAAGTTTCAACTGTTTTTTAGTTTCTTCTTTATTTACTAAATACGCTTGCAACAGTGTCTGTGTAATAAACGCTTTTTGTAATGATTATAAAATGGTTTCTGCTGGTTCGGACTCGATAATATCATCATAAATAATAATAATAATTATCAGTAATAATAATCCCCATTGCCGGGACTCAACAAGGGGCACATGGGATCTTAGCACTTGTCCCTATTATTTTTTCTTTATTATATATTTTTTTATTTCACGTTTTTAGTCATTCAAATTTCAACTTTAAGGCACTTTAGTTCAACGGTCTCCACTAGCTTCTTCATTATCTTTTTTTTGTTTGTAATTGATTTTCTTTTTTGGAAATTAGCTGTGACTAGTTAAAATTAGTAGGTAAACGACAAAATATATATATGTACGATCTTAATGTAGTTCCTTCGATATTTGGTGAGTGTTTTTGTGTGGGTGTGTGTGTGTGAATGGGGTGTCTCGGAGTGGGGGAGGAGGGTACAACTTTTCTGGTTAATATTTTTTGCTTTTTTCTCATAAATAAACGTAATTCCAACATTGATATAATTAATGCTCTGTTTAAAAATAAATAAATAGCTTTAAATTACGGCAAAACGAAAGCAGCAGAATTAGCAGGATAAGAATTATTCAACAACAACATAAAATAATCCAGTTAAACCAAATCAGAATTAATCATAGAACTGCCTTCGCCCCGGCCACGCTGATTTCTCCTCATATTAGACTACAATTCATAAAATTCATTAAGATTAGAGGATCATCCATCCGATCGGTCGCCTCCTTAGGCCCGTTCCACGTAGTTGCCGGGGAATGTGCCGAAGCAGCCGGTCCTCTGCGAGGTGCCCACGAACCAACCATCGTCGCACTTCTCTAAAACATGGACCACATCACCCTCGAGCAGCTCCAGTTCGTCGGAGTTTTGCGGTCGGTACTTGTACAGGGCGCGATACCTAAGTAGAAAAGATAATACTTAATTTCCGTTTAAAAATATTAATATTAAGGCTTGACTTACGCCAAGGGCTCCGAGCTGGTGTCCACATGAAGGGCATCCGTCTTGTGAATCGTTCGCGTCTCCTTCAGAATGCCATTCGGGGGCTGGGCTCCGTTTTGCGTGATCGTGTTGAACTCATTGTTGATATTTGTGCGCAGCACATCCAGATTGGGACGCAGGTTGGTGGTGCTCTGAGTGCTGATCACGGTGGTTGTCCTGGCGGCAATATCCTCGGCCCCAATGTCGGTAAGTACCTAGGGGTATCATCGTTATAAGTATATGGAAAAACTTTAATCTGGTAAGACTTACCTCCACATAGGAGACTGGGAAGATGCCCTTCCTGTTGGCTATCTTGCCCTCAAACCAGTTTCCATCCACTCGACGCGTCAGGGTTACCAGTTCGCCCTTGTTCAGGGAGAGCTCGATGCCCGACTGGGCCTGGAAGTTGTATTTGGCACGGGCCTGGCCCTCCGAGGGTCGCTTAGATGGTGTCCGGGCACCATCACGGCTGACAATCTGGAATTTTGGAAACATATATTCAATTAAAAGTCATTTCGAAATCCTAATTAAGCTCTAAAAAAGGGCGTGTTCATAATATCTATAGGGGTTTCTATCAGCAATGTTCCCTTTTTCAGATTTCGTTCATATTTCTATGTATTCGATTTTTCCCACTTTGAGTTTATTTTGTAATGACTCAATTAAAGTCCATGACTCACAATATGAAGGCCTCGCATTTGAACTAAATTAAGGCAGTAAACAAATATAATTTTCCTAGAAATTTTAATCATGAGTAAATATTTTTATTCGAAACCAGTTTCTTTGCTATCAAGAAGGTGAAATGGTATTTGTAATATTCTATATTAAGCTAAATTCTTTCTACTATTTTGGGGATATATTTACAATAAACATTTATTATTTACTCACCTCAACATAACTGGCTGGAAGCAGGCCAATCATGGCATTGTGCTCACCCTCATACCAATTGGCATCGATTTGCCGCCTGATATAGATGGTGTCGCCCTTGCGGAAGGATAGCTCTCTGTAAAAATATAAATATAAGTAAATTCTCTTTAAATTAAAATCTACAAAGGTATCCTACTTAGAGCTCTGTCCCTGGAAGTTGAAGAGAGCCCGGGCCACCGTCTTCGGACCCACCAGCGACTTGAGGGTCACGTCTGTGGGGAAGTCATCATAGCGATTGAGGGCAATGGGTGACTTCTGCGAGGGTGTAAAGTTATCCGTGTGGCGGCGCGAGTTCATGTCCTGCAGCTCCTGTAGATACTTGCGACGGCGCTCCTCCTGGTAGAGCTTCTGCATATGCTCCGCTTGGCGAATGGCTAGTTCCTCCTCCGGCACGTTCTGGCGCTGCTCATGCCTGATCGGGGTCTTGAAATGGATGTTCACGTCTGTGGCATAGTAACGATTGGGAGACTCTGTTAAGATGAGAGGCACAGGAGGCGTAGAGCGGGTTAGGCTGAAGCTCAAGCGATGTGGCTATATATTTAGCTGTTGTGTTGGTTCCCCTCTAATCTTGGCAGGAACGGATGAGTTACTCATTTGAAATACTATATTTTTTAAACCTTTATACATAAATATTTCCCAAAAGGCATTTGAGTCAGTGAAAAATTTGTATATTTAGGGTTTAAGAGAAAGGAAATTGATACCAGTCATGGGAAAAAAAGATACTTAGCTATTGATTGTTTATTGGTTTAAATGTCCCCTTTTTTATTAAAAGTCATAAATATTAAGAACCCTTTTCTCTACCAGTAAACAATGCTTAAAAACATAAGTAAGTATTCCAGTAGGTTTCCTTTTAAAAAATGACTGTACAAAATAAATTTAATTAAGAAACTATTGATATTTGATCAAACCCTGTCTTTTGATTAGCTTAACCTTACTATAGTATAATTTTAATTAAATATTTCCTTAATTCTTTTGTGTAATAACAAACTGATAACGAACCCATTTTTCTCCTTAGTGTATTCGCTGTTTACCCTTAGAACAACAAAGTGTTGTCGCCTTCGTCTGAGTCGTAAGATGATCTAACCGCAAATGCTCGTTACTGTTGCCGCTTCTGTTACGAAACACTGGCTTATCTGAGGCTGGGGCCGAGCACATATCTGTCTGCCAATTGGTAGGCAAATAAAAAGCTCCATCCACCTGATAACCCCCTGGTAATAAGTGGCCTTCCACAATCTACAATTGAATTAGATGGCGGCCTCTCCCTGCTAGAGAATGAGCCATAATTGGAGATAATGCTGCTGTTAATTGGGGGAGGGAGGTGTCTGAGGAAAAACTCCAAGCTCCAAGACTTTTCCGCATCAGTCTGGAGCATCTTGAGTTATCTCGGGTAAAAAGATCGCATTAAATTGCCCCGATTCCATTCGATTCAATTGATGCCTTAATGGAACTGCGCAGCGGGTACTGGCAAAAGATTGATAAAGATGGAAAACAACTCAGCTTCCATTGACCCGATTTGGGGAAATCTCTCAAGGGGAAACCTCTGGAGGTGAGAGGTGCGGCTGCACAAATATTTGTGCGGCAAATACGCGCCATAAGCCGCAGAGCATTGTCTTTGGACAACAACAATTAACAACCGCTTTGTACGTGCTGTTTACGCCAAGTCAGAGGAGTGGAAAGAGCGGTTTAATTGACACTCGGGGGATTTTCACTTTCACTGATTCGCTGCGGCACATTTTGTTTTTTGCCAGCGTTTGAAAGTGCTTTTGTGGATAGGGGAAAATCGAATTCCAAGGCACTATCAATTTGATATGGTTATCTATAAAGCTTTCTTTGGTTTTCAATAAATAATTATAACTATCAAGGTCGCTGGCAAGTCCATTCATATCTCTAGCTAGGAAATATCTTAAAGATGCTTAAGAGTATCTTTAAAGTCTTTTATCTATATCTTTACGTCTTTCTACATGAAGTATCTTACAGATACTTACAGTATCTTACAGATACTTACAGTATCTCTTAAGCATTTTACCCATTTCTTTATATTTCACTTCAATGTTAATTTTATGCCATTAAAACCCGATTTGAATATGTTAGTTCTGCTTGGTAAACTTTGCAGTTTTTCATCTTTTACTGCCTTACTTTTATAGATACACTGTAGCCTTTCAAGGCTTTTCCTTGCATTTCACGCTCAATTAACTCTTTAAATGCTTTTCTTAGCTATTTCCCCATTTTCTTTGGGGGAGCTCGCTCATTAGTCACAACAATCAATCAGTATTAGAATCAGAATCGAAGGCTAAGGCAATTGCCTGATAAAGCTGCGGAGAATCGCCGAACAACAACAAACAAGCTACACGCTTCACTTCAGCCAGAGAAAGGGACGGGGTGACGGGAAGACAGGGTGACAGTAGACTGGAGACGGGGCGGAAGAAAGAGGGGGAGGTAGGAGACTCTTAACCGACTTTACCGTAGCACGCGTTGCGCTCAACTGAAACCGAAATCGAAATCGAAACTGAATGGCGCAGCCCCAAGGCAGCTGAGCACAGAGAAAGAGAGGGAAGACTAAGGGGAGAGCGAGGAGCAGAGAGAGATAGCCAGTGAGAGGGAAGACCAGAAGACGAAGCTTCGGGAGACTCTGTCGACTCTCCGCCGGCTGAGTAATTCCCAGAGATAGCGGCGTTTGTATTACTACGAGTTCCGTTTTGTGGCGGCGCCTCACGTTTAATTGCTGCAACAGTGGGGTGTGTGAAAAGCTTGTTAGTGGAAGTACAGTGGGGTTTGCTGGGTTGAATTTTGTAGAGAAATTATTTAGAAAAATAGCAATTCTTACTAAATCCTATCACCTTTTTTGCAAGCTTTGAAACTAGTAATGAAAACTACATATGTACATTACAAGTTAACAATGAATTTTAGAGATATGACTTTAGAATTCCCAACTGGTTCTAGGTGTAACTTGAATAAATCCAATTATTATTATTCAGAATAAATTTTACTTTATATTTTTGATAATTATATTAGTTATGTTATCTAACTAAAGGTCGAAATACTTTACTTTTTACTTGTTCTGTTTATAGCCCCATAAATCCAAGTTCGATACCCATTATCTACTTTTTTTTTATCAAGTAAGCATTAAAGTATTTCCCCTGACAACATGATAAGGCCCACAGTGGCTTCCTCATCTTGATCGTAGTAAAAAAGTGAGCTTTTCCTCGCACTTACTCATACAGCCTCAAGCTTTTATCAACGACTTTGAAGCTGGGAACGTGAGGAGCGTGCCCAGATTTATCGCGCTCTGTTTCTCTGTTTATGTTTCTCCCTCTCTCAGGTGATAACGAGTTTTAACCTTTTTTTTTTTGCAAAAGAAAAACCGTGAGAAAGTGCAAAACAGGAAGGTCGCTTAGTCAAATGAGAAAGTGCACAGAGAGTTGGGTGGCAGCTGGGAGCCCAGAGGGGGTTCAATCGATCGCTTGGCTTTCTTTTATCTCACTGGGGGTCTATGGTTCCGCTCACCAACATTTGCGGTTGTCTTGTTAACTGCTTGTTTTGGCCTCAAAAATTGAGAGAGTTAATTTTTGGGAAATGGGCAACACCTAATAAAATAAGTAAAAGTAATAGAGCTAGGTCAAGAGGAAAATAAATCTAACAGAACCTTAATTAATATTGCACTTTGATTAAAGACACTCAGAAGTTTGCTGAATAGTTTATAATCCCATTTCAAATCGGTTATGACCACTTAGTTGAATCTATCTTTATTTCTTTTTTATGCAACTTTTGTAGGAAATACTAACTGCTTGGCCATTGCTGTTGCCGCTGTTGATACCTCTGCAGTGGCTGTTGCTGTTGCAAGAGTTGCTGCTGCTGAAGCTGCTGCTGCTGGAGTTGCTTTTGCTGCTGCTGCTGTTGCCAGAGCAGCAGCGGCATGGAAGCTCCAATGGCATGCTGATTGGCCAGGTACGCCTGTCGCTGGTTGGGCTGTGGCGTGTGGGGCAGACCCACCACGTGGTAGCCACCTGCAGCAGCAGAGCCACTGCCCTGGTAAAACGAAGGAGGCGGTGGCCTCAGGGGAGCCTCATAACCCTGGCGATGCACCCACAGGATTTTGCCACAGTTGGGTATATCGCACACACTGCCCTGATGCAAGGAGCCATTGTTATTGCCGCCACTGCTCTGTGGCCTTTGCCAGGGATTATCGTTAATCTCCGAGCTGCGCCACAAGCTCTGCGACTCTGGAAATCTGTCGCCATCATCATAGTCCAGCTCCAGGTCATTGCAGCTACGATGCAACTTCTGTCGCCAGTGAACGGCCTTACTCTTGGAGTAACTGGAGGATTGGCTGCGGTGCGGAGCCAGTGTTTGATGGATCATGGTGCCGACGCAAGAGTTGCATAAGGAGACCGGATCAGAGGCATTTAATTAAAAATGTTTTTTCCTTCCGAGCGAAGCGCAAACCGAAGAGACACACGTTTTTTATTGGCACGGAAAAGTGGAACTGACTAACGGCCGCGACAGGTACCCGTAGCCGTGTCTGTTCCCAGTTTGTTTTGTTGACGGCATCGTCTTGGCCATGGCAACGCCGCCACCACTGAACGCCGGCAAGGTGAGCGAGTAGCCACCCCACCAGCAGCAGGCAGCGCCACCCCCTCGCAAAGGAGGAGGACAGGTGGTGGCGGCTGGTGAGCTAAGCAGGTCAGAGCCGTCCGCGTGGCCGGCGTTTTCATTGGTGATATCGATTAATTTGGTCAACCGAGGCGCAGGGCGCACCTTCAAAGCGAAATTGCACCAATTGCGGAAATTACCCGTCGTTGCCGCAGTAAAAATGCTTTTAGCAAAGGTTAACGAATGACAGTGGCAGCAGGAGCGTAGTTGTGGCACTCGGAAGGGGGGCAGGATGACAGGATATAAATTAACAAGAAATTGGATATCTTTTTAACTTTTTAAAGACGGAAGAATCTCTCTTAGCACTCGAAGATAGTATCAAATTATTGTTAAGGCTTATGTTAAGGAGATATCCTTAGCATCATCTCCCTTGAGGTATACAGCTCGCTTTAGCAAGTCTTCATCTTGGTCACTCACCTGATCCGTCGACGGTGTCGGTGTTGTATGTGTAATCGTAGGCGGAGAGCCCCTTGACTGGCGGCTGGGGGGGAATGGGAGGCGCGTTCGGGTCGAGATCTGCGCCAAGGATTTACAGATAAGATACGAGTAAAGGGATAATTTGGAAATCAATTTAAGGACCAATTTGGGGGAAGGAGTAACCAAAAGCAGCAGCACTAGCACTACGGGATCAGGCGACCAACGAAGCATAGATTAGAGGGGTTGCCCTAGGATCCTAACCCACCCACCCACACTGCTCCCTGGAAGTTGCAATAGTCAAAAATCACCTTTAAAAGTCACTGCCATGGTCTTCTTCAGGCGTTCCAGGGTTCCATTGCCAGGAGGAGGAGGAGCCTTCTTTACAGTCTCCGCTCCCTCGGGCACATAGCGCGCCTTTGGACGATGCTTTTTGGGATCAAACTTCTGGTTGGCAAAGATATCCCTCATGCAGCTGGTCAGCCGGGAGCCCAGCTGGTGGCTCTGCGATCTGGCCGGACGCGGTGGTGAGGTGGAGCTGGCCCTAGCCACCACTCGCTGCGGCTTCCTGGGCAGCACTTCCTCTGGTTTCGAGGGCTGCGGATGTTTATGAGCCACCCAGTCGGCACTCAGATGCGGCGATATGTCGTGCACATCCCGCATGTCCGGATGCGAGGTGGACAGGTAACTCTGAGTCGGCGGCTCCGGGGACTCGTAGCGCATCCTCAGGCGCTCGAAGCAGTGACTGTTGCTGCTCACGCTCCGCGTGGGACTCGCTCGCACCGGCAGCTCCCGCTTCAGGGCCGCAGTCTTGCTAATGATGTCTATGTGTGGCATCAGGCGATCCTGGGCGCTCCGCTGGCGCCTTCTGCCGCGCTCCGGCGAAGGCGTAGCCCCACGCAACTCAAACTTGTGTGTCAGCCGTGGGACATCGCCGACGCCGGCAGCGACCTGTTGTTCCTCCTTTGACACCGCCTCCGTAGCAGTGTCCGGGGCGTCTTTGGATCCCGCACTCACTTCGGGATCGCTGCGCGCCCTCCGCAGCGAGCTAAGCCCAAAAAAATCACGCCGCTCGTTGGATTGCTCCCGGGACTGCTCCCCGGACTGCTGGATGCTCTCAAAGTGCTGCCGCATCTTGCGCACCTCGCCGGTATAGACCCTCTGCAGGTAGGAGCTGGAGCAGGCGGATGCCTGCGACTGCGGCGACAGGCTGCGCGAGCGGTAGTAGGAGTCCGAGTAGAGCTCAAGACTGGCGTCGGCGGGTTCCGGTGACCCGTTCCCAAAGCTGATAAGCTCGGTATCGTCGGGCGGACGGTCGGGCGGGCTGTGCAAGTGAAAATTTACCCTGGCCGCGGGACGCTCTCCGAAGACACCGCTCAGATCCGTGAGGGAGTTGCTTAGCTCCTGGTGGTGGTGGTGCTGATGCTGATGCAGTTGTCGGGCTCGCTGGCGCTCCTGCATGTTCTGCTCGATGAGGCGCATCACCTCGGCTTCGTCGGGCGAGGAGTCCTCCCGGGCATGGTAGATGGTCTTGGGAGGCTCATCGAACTGGCGATCCTCGAAGTACTGAATCTTTTGGTTTATGTTCTCGGCCGGTTCGCGGGCATCCTCCTTTGGTTCCTTGGGAGGTTCCTTGGTAAGAGTCTTACTCTTGGCCTCTTGGTTGGACGGGCCTTTGGGCCGGGGCGGCACTTCCGGCGGCTTTGAGAGCGTCAACTCCGCGTTCTTGGCTGCTATGGCGCCGCGTGTTTCCCTGGCCACCACCACCGGAGATTGGCTGCGAGTGGCACGGGGCAGGGTCTGGTTGGACTGCTGCTCGTCCCGCTTGCGCTGCACAGGTCCCAGGAGCTGCTCCTTTGAGATGCTCGAGTTGCAGCGCACTTTTAAGCCGTTTGGCCGTGAGCCCTTCTCCACGGTAACCACGTACTGCTCCTCGACGGCTGGGGCTTGGCGATTGCCCGAGTAAATCTCGTTCAGCTGCTGAGTGATCTTCTTTATTTGATCCTTGGACAGGGTGCTCACCAGATCGTTGTCCAAGTGGCGCTCTGGTTCGAGCTCGGCCTCGACCTCAACGCGATGCTCCAGGCTGCTGGCCAGATCCGCCACCGTGTTGCGCCGCCAGTGACGATGCACTGGCTCAGATTGCAGCTGCTGCTGCTGCCGGAGCAGGTTCAGTTGCTCGAAATTCTCGCGCAGATCCTCTACGGATTTCTTCTTGGCAATCAGCGATTGGTCCGCCTCGTGGCGCCACTTAAGGGAGTCCACGTCCTTGGAGCGGTAGTGGAGATCCCTTTGCTTCTGATCGTCCTGCAGCTTGCCCACCAAATACTGCAGCTCCTTTTCGGCCCGCTCATGGAGTCGCACCTTGCGCCACTCATCAAAGTCCAGAAGCTCGGCATCTTTCCGTAGTGGATGAAAGCTGCTCGAGGAGGTGGCTCTCTCCAGCTGGCCCACCCGCTCCAGGGTGCTGTAGAAGCGATTCAGTTCGGTGAAGCGCTCGCAGTTGTTGCGATACCGACAGCTGGGGCTGTGCCGCTCCAGGTGGGTCAACGAGGTGGCGCTGTGGGCCAGCTCCCCGCACTGGTACAGACCATTGGCGGGAGCTGGAGTGGCCCTCCTGCCGCGCTCGTCGGCGCTGCTTAGGCTGCTGGCCCTGGCCACCGCCTGCTCCTTGTCCTTAGAGCGTAGACTGTCGATGCGACGACGTGAGGGTGATCTTACCTCCCGGTTGATCTGAGGAACACGTACCTCCCGAGTGGGCGAGAAGCGACGTTCCTGGCTTAGCTGCGGCGACAGCGGACGGGCTATATCGGTGACTGCAGCTGGCTTTGTGGGAGGACGCTGATCCTTGCCCTCGTACTTCCACACCAGGTCCTCAATGCAGGGCTGCTGTATTTGGATCTGACTCGAAAAGTCGCAGACATCCTCCGGCACGAACTTGTACTCCTGCGGCAACGACATGGCCTGCTTGGCATTGTAGTCGTTCCAGAAGTTTGTCTTCTCGCGCACCGACTCGCTGTAGGAGTGAACGGTCACCGGCGGTGGGACCTTAGCTGCCTTTCCAGACTGACGCTTCCTTGGAACGTGACCCTCGCTACGGCTGTTCTGGAGGGGAACCAGGGCCTTGGAAGCCAAACCTCTGGACTTGCCCACATATGTTTTGGGTGGTGCTATGGGCACATACTCCGTACGCACTAGGGAATCAATGGAAAAGGTAGAGTTACTCCTCGGCAGGCTGTCATTGGAGCCCGTCTTTGCCTGACCTTTTCCTCCCTTGGAGGATGATTTCCTTAGAGAGCGAGTTCCACAGTCCAGAAGCGTCTGGGGACGCACTTGGGGGAAGCACATGGTCTGTCGCGTGGTGGTGCTCACAGTGGTGTGGCGAAGTCTGGGCAAGGACTTGCTACGGGAAGTGGCATACGAACGAACTGCCTCCCTCACTTCTTGAGGGGATTTCAAAGATGGATCCCGCAGGATATTGGTGCTGGCCTCAAAGTTGGTTCTATTGGCCGGCAAAGTGTTCTCCAGCCGCTTCTTTTCTTCGGCGAAACTCCGCTCCTTGGAGATGCTTCGGCCAAAGGCCACCGGACTCCGGCTGGAGTGACGCAGAGCCAAGAGGCGAGCAGGACGCCTGCCAGGACTGGAGGATCTCAAGCGAGACTGCTGTTGTTGCTGCTGCTGCTGCTGAACCCGGCGGGTAAGTCGGGTCTCCTTGGTGGCCGTAAGGGTCTGCAGGAGAGTGGACACTGCTCCCGCTGACTTGGAGCGGCAAATCGGTTCGCGACGCGAGCAACTCGAGGTGGCCACCTTCCTCAGCGTAATAGTGGACACGCCCGAGGCATTTCCATTCGGCGGCTGGAAGCACTGCTCATGCCTGGACTTGGAGGCCGAGCTCAGGACACGCACCGTGCTCTTGGTGCAGCTGGACTTACGATGCGGTGGTCTTGGCGGTGGTTCGTCCTGTTGGGAAGTCTGCTGCTTCTTGCTCAGGGGAATGAACGAGGGCAGAGTCTTTGACAGCTGCGAAAACATCTTCGCAGGCTTTTTCTCCCTTCGCTGCGGCAAGATTTGAGGTGGCGGCGGAGGCGGAGGTGGCGGTGGAGGCGGCGGGATTGATGGTATTGGTGGTTTTTTCAAGGGTTCCTCCTCTTCCAGCTCCTTGGTGCTCACACGTATCTTTGTGAGTGTGGGAGTGATCTGTATGAATTCGAACTCCTCCACAATTTCTTGGGGGAAGGCGAGAAATCAGTTTTCGAGATTAGGCAGCCGCTTCTGCTGGGTTTGAGTGGTGCCTGTGTGCCATTAACGGTGGTGCTTGTTTGGTGGCGCCCACATCCTGGTGGTGGGCGGACTAATACAACTTCAGGTGAGAGCAGTGAGAGTGGGTGAATGGGAAACCAGGGCAACTGGTGGCTTACAAAGAGCTTACAAAGTTTTCAGTGTACGATAGAAGGATAGATAGACCTTGGAACCAACACCGTTTTGCAGGATTAGTGAGTAGAGTAGAGTAGAGAGTAGCCCAGCGACTTATATCTAAGTTAGGTATTAGAAGGTAACAACTTTCCCGAAAAAAAAAGGTGGAAGGACTCACCACGGGGCTTCTCGGGCGCTGGCTTGCGGAAGCCGAGCAGTGGAGGTTCTCCGCCTGCCTGGAGACTCTTGTAGGCCTGCCTCTGTTCCACGGGACTCAGGGGACTGCTCACGGGTAGCTCCTTTTTTCGGAAGACCAGGTTCGAGTCGCTTGTGTAACCAGATTCCTTGGCCAGAGCTCTGAAGGATTACACAATCAGAAAGTTGCTAGGCTAAGATTGAAATGCTGCTTACCTGGACAAGTTACCTTCGGTGTACAACGGCGAAAGTTTCGATTGTTCTAGATTCTAGAGAAGGCAAGAGAAAAGTATTTGAATTAGATTTTAGATAGAACCAGAGGTGCTTTTGATCGAGTGGCTTCAATTAGTAGTTCTGGTGCCTTTTGCAATGATTCCTGCCTCGCTTTTGATCTGTCCAGGGGAACTTACTCCGTTGCCGTCGAAATCATCAACGAACTCTATGATTATACGCGGGATGCGTGTATGCTCCCTAAGCCACTTTTGCGTAGGATATGGATCAGGCATTACGGTAGGCAAGAAAGGATACAACGGTAAGCAAAGATAGATATTTGGGTTCGGTTTAGTTCACGGAAAAACGGTCTCGACTAGCTCGAGTTTAACTCAATCGGAAGGTAAATAAACTAAGACTAAAGCTAGTATTATAAAGTAGAGATCATACCCCGTTAAAGATGTCCATCACTTCGTCCCACCACTAGAATTGTGAATAGAATAATTGCTGTGAGTTAGAATATTCGAGGCGAACTGAATGACTGAGCATGTGAATGGTGAGTGTGAAGGGTGCATGATCATGAGCCCGTTTCGGGTAGCGAGGGGTTTTATTATGAAGGTGCAGGGACATAGAGCAAGTAGGGGTCGGTGCATTAAACCAGTAAAGGAGGTTCCTTAGCAAGATGATGGTGACTTGAAGTCTTCCAGGATATGAGAAGCATCTTTCAATGGTGATAAGTTTGTGCGAGTGATCATCTTTCGAGAGCTAGCCTCACTTACCTCCTTCTTTTCCTTCTCGGAAACCGACGAATGTCCTGTTGTGTAGTTCTCAATGCGGCCTGGCTGATTCTTATACGAGTTCTGCGCTGACTTTATGGGATTTGGCATAGTACCATACAACCTGGGGTGGGAGAGATGTTTACTCAATCAATTCCCTTTAAAAGTTTTTAATATAAACTCACTTTTCGTCCTGGTTGAGGTTGCGCACATTGACAGCCGAGGACACGGACTGCACACGGTGCGGATTCTGGGTGCGGTACCTCACGGTGGAGTAGTCGGAGTCGTAGTTGGGCTCGGGCTCGGAGACGTATCCGTTGCTCTTGTACGAGGGACGGGCTGTTTGGATACCGAAGCTCTGATTAGTCGGGACTATATCTTAGGGATTAAGGAGCAGAAAGCGGTTTCTCAAGCTCTACAAATCATAAAAATTACTTTGTCTCGGTGGTGTACTGGCGGACATGATGTTAGCGCTGTTTTTTGTGGTTGTGAGTTAGGCCTTATAGTAGGTTAGTCTTGAAATTTAGTAGAAGCTTCCGAAATTGTCAATGAGCTAGACACGGGAACATGAGAGAAATCAAATGTAGATAAACCAAATAATACGGCATGCAGGTAAACCAAATAATAATAATAGAACCCACTGAATCACTCTACTGTCTGCAAGAGGATACAGGACTCAGTCTACTATATATACAGGCGAAAGCGGGTATTTAGATGGGAGAGACTACTAGGGGATAGCGTAGTTTATAGATCAAAAAATCACCTCTGGGACACTTGTAGCGAATCACGAAATCATCTTGAGGCGAAAGCGAATGGGAGAATGAGAAACGAGTGTTTTTAAGGGGATTCCAGAGTTCAGAATGAAGCATTTAGGGAATAGGGTATGGGATAAATCAGAGGACTTGGGTATGGAAATGGGAATGGGAATGGATATAGGAATTTCAAGGAGATCGTAATGCTTCAGACCGAGGGAAAAGTGTGTGGAAAATTTACCGCCGTTCTTCTGCTTGTGAATCGTCTGATACAGACGCTTGTACCACTCATGCTGATGCGGCTCCTGGACCTCCTGCATGTGTATAAGGATAAGGAAGATACTCGTATCAGATCAAACCACTCGAATCATCACCCCTTTTGTCCCATTTCTTTTACCGATCTGAGGATAATGGGCATTCCATCGTTGGTCACCGGACCGATGCCATCGTACTGCCTTCGCCCTAACTGTGCCATTTTCCGGGGACGATCGTTGCCCGTCTCCGGCTCGCTCATATACTCGTGCTTGACTTTGTAGACTGGAAACCGCAGATGGAGTTTTGGTTAGTGTTTGGTCTCGTTTGGGGTATTTGTTTGGGTTCAGTTTGGATTTGGTTTTTGTTTTTTGTGTGGGTTAAACGGAGGGCACAGACATCACAGCCACATTCAGTGTGTTGCATCGACGATCGTGAGCTCGCTTCACCGGGTCACTTGCCAAGGAACGGCTATACTTACTGACTTCATTGGGCCTGTAGGCTGGGCGACTGGCGTCGGACACTTGGCGGCGCACAAATGGCCTCTGCAGCTCCGAGTTGGAGGCCGATCTCTCGATCTCTTTTTATGTTAGGGGCGATAAACGATAGTGGAGCATTAGCGGAATCGAGCGACAATATATCCAACAGAGAAAACGAAACCAGAAGGTCGAAGAAGGAGGAGGGAACAAGATATAGTTGGAAACTCAAAGGAAAGGATAACCCAAACTCAAAGGAAGATATAAATATTGTATAAACTTTGAGTAAGGTTTATACCTTAGACTGTAAAGAAAAGATCATCGAGAGATATAGGATATAGTACTTCTGATCTTGTCGGAGACACTGGCACTGGGCGCCACGGGAGCAAAGTAACCGGAACAGTCGGTTTCGGCGTAGTCCGAGTTGGAGTTCACCGAGTTCAGCGAGGCCGCACCAGGACGTAGACCTGTGGGTGGAGCACCTTCTCCGTTGGTGTACGACCACGGCGGGGTCGTTGTCGTCGTCGATTGTTGGTTCTGCTCCTGCTGGTGCTGCAGGGCCGTGTAGCGACGCGGCAGAGTGGGCGACTCAAAGCGGACGGGACGGAACTCCTTGCGGCCACTAAGCGCCGGCGACGGCTGCGGCGTCCACACGGGCTGAGCGGGTGGCGGCGGGGGCGGAGGTGTGGCCGAGGGGGCAGATGATTGATTTAGATCGCCGCTGGAACCGTAAGGTGTCCACACGCCTGTCGAAAGGGGGCAGAGTTACAGAGGGTGAGCGGATAATGTGTGGGCGACAGTGGGGATCTGTATGGCAGACAGATGACATTTTCAGGGGCGCCGGCGAGTTCAGAGATTGAGTTTCCCCCCCCTGACGACATTTACACTTGTCAACAAATTCATGCTCGCTGGGCGCTTAAAAACCACAGGTTCCCTCTAAAAAAAGCTTCTTGGGCAGTCAACAAACCGAATGCGAAGACAAATTGACAAACAAACATAGCGACGTAGAACAGCAATAATTAATACGACGGCGACCGAGGAAGCCGCCATTTGGCAGCCATTCAAAATTTGGCCAACACACAACGCACACACAAACACAAACCGATTGGGAGTGTAAGGCGCTGGGGATGAGTCATCCCATTTGGCGCATGTTTAGCATTCACAAAAATACAAACACACACAGAGAGATGGTATAAATTTATATTCCCGAACCGTTAAAGAACCCAGCGAGGTGTGTCTAAAAGGTTGATCAAAGGTGCTGCTTGGTTTTGTCATTAAAAAATTATAAAAAAAATTAACTTTAAACCCTATATAAATAAAGGATCTCTGGGATATTTTTCCTATACGTTTGAGGAAAAGGGAGAATATATAATTAAGACATTAAAAATGCCTTTAATTAAGGTCCTTGTATTGAATTCTGGATAACTATAATCGACATTCTATATAAAAGGTTTTGATACTTATCAGAAAACTATAAATTTTAATTAGGTTAATTGGGAAATTTAAGAAAACATTTTCTAGAAAGTTAAAGTACACCTAAGAACTTCAACAATTACACATTAAACCGAGAAATTTTAAAAGATAAATTAAGAACGTTTAACTATAAAAAAAGTTCCTTAAAATCTAAATATTTCAAAAGAAATGTTCTTGATAGAAATCACCTTAAATTGGTTTAAATTTCAGCTCAATTTATATGCAATTTATAACCGTTTTGTATAGTTCCCAAGACTGACAACTTATCTAACCATTTTATCAGCAGTTACCCACTTGAAATCTTGATATATCTCTGATTAATCGGAATAAATTGTCTTCAATTGTGGTAGCATAATTTCGCTAGTTGTTAAATAACCCGTGCGAGATGTCTATGCAAGTTTGCATTGGGTCTAGCCAAAATCTTTCATTCTACAGATTTATTTGCCACCTGTAAAAAAACGAAAGCCACAAAAACAAAACACTCGGTCACAGATACACTGGCCGCAGACGCTGCCAGAGATACAGATATAGATATAGCTGCAGATGTACAGATACAGATACAGCTAGCGATGCCCTAGGCGCACTGCCTTCGAGACATTGACACGTATTTCGATGGTTTTTGTTAGCGGATTTCTTTAGATTTTCACTGATGATGGCAGTGGAGAAGGGGCAGCTGTTAGAGGTGAGGGGACAAAACGGTAGTGGGTAGTGTAGGTGATGCTGCTGGTGTTCTCTGGTGTGGGCGTCGTTCGCTGACGTCTTTATTCAATCAGCACTTAATTGAATTATACAATCGAATCAAAAGGAAATTTCTCCTTGCAAATGTCAATCAAATCCGCACTGAGTCACACCGACACTATCTGATGGCTTTACCTAAGACAGCAGATATACCGCTGATGCAGATACGGATATGGGATACACGGATACGGATTCAGTTACGGTTTTCGAGAGCGTTTCTCTGATTGAGTTGCTGACTCCGCGCACGGCTCGAGGCGAACTGAATTTTGCGTGACTCGCCAGCGTCGAGCAGAGCTAAGAGCCCGGGAATGGGGATGGATTCGGACGCGGATTCAGATTCGGAATGGGAATGTGGAAGTGGAAGTGGGCACGGGGCTGGGACAAGACAAAAGGCCAAACACACCCATTTAGCTGTTGTTGTTGGCTGCTCCTCTGCCACACAGTCCCAGTCCCCAAATAGAAGATCAATTACAATTCTCGCTCGGAGCTAGCTCGGTGCTCGATCAACCGAAGACAGGGGCAAACTCGAGGGGGCAACGCCAATTATGCGTGCAATGCGAAATGGAACGGAAATGTGTGCGGCGGAGTACAGTGAACCTATTTAAAGAGCCAGAGCTACTAAAGTCACCTAAAAGTCACAACAAAAAGCAAGCGAACTCTTCGGCAAAGCCAGACAAAAAGCAGAAACCCCAAAACAAAAAGCAAAGCCAACACACAAAAGCACAAAATTCGATTGGTTTGGCTTGACTTGGCTTGGCACTTCCGGTGGCCACTACTGCACACTACACATACTACATATTGCTCTCTACTTTAGAACAAATCAAATGGAAAATTCGAAAATCCGTATCCGAATTCGCTTGGAAAAATGTTAATAGTGGCACTTGAGAGCGAACTGGCGAGACACACCCGCAAGGAGCGCCCGCAGTCGAGCAGAAGTCGCATTTCGCTGGCTTTCGTTGTTCGAGGCAATTCATTTCAAATTTTATCGATTTGCGAATAAGAAAAAAAATTCAGAAAAACAACTAGGGGAGAGGTGAACACACAGAAATAAAATATAGATAATTTAGAACTATAAAATGAGGTTTTAAATAATTCATTTTCCAGAGGAACATAACTAATAGAAGTTTTTAAAAGCTAAACTAAACTAAATAAACCAAAACATCTCCCTAAAATGTAATTTGTTAAATTTATATATTAAATAAATTATATTTATAGTTAATTTATATATTTATTTTCACTTTATTCTCCACATTTTCTTTCTGTGTCCCTGCAATGAGGGAACTTTTTAATTTTAACTCTGGACACAGTTTTTGTAAAATGTTTTTCCAATAGCGGAACCCATATACTACTACTCTCTGTGGCCTTGTAAAATGCACACACAATGTGTGTGTGTGGGGGAAAATAGTTCTGGAGGAGTGCCATGGTTGGGGGATCGATGCAACCTGTCACCGATGGGACAACGGGAGTTGGGACCCGGAGTTCCGAGACGGAGTGCGACCTGTCAGGGAAATGGGTGCGGCCGTGGCTCTGGCAAATTAAGAGCATTTCCTGAGTTGATTTATGTGGAATTTAAGGGGAGTGTGAGGTGGGGGAGGGAAAAAGGGGGAACTTCTCTATTTGGGATTATTTATGGAGTGCATATTTGCGGTTCAGCCGGAACTGATTGGAAGTGCTCCAGTTGGAAGCCAATGGGATTAATAAAAGAGATCATCATTTCAGGTAATTTATTGTGTTTTGGTCATAAATTGAAAAAGAAAACAGAATTCTATCAGTACCTGTGTAGAATATATATTTTTATATTTTCCTTTAGCTGTTTTTATTAATAATTTTATAGTTTTAAAATCCTCTATGGTGAAATGGTTTTAATAACTAATCCTCAAATGATTTATTTGACATTATTAAAGGATTAGGTAGATTGCTCTATATATTTTTTTTCAACTTTGAATAAAAAATATAAAGTTAATTCAAGTATTTCTTTGAAAAATAACAACTAAAACCTGCCTGATTATTCCAGCTATTTGTACACAATTAGTAAATTCATACATCTTTCGATCTTCATCTACTCATTGCAAAATTCTTTTCCCATTCCTATTATTAAGATCTCTTTTCAACAGATTGATAATCCCACCGATGGCAACGTCATCAAGCTAAATTAAATCGCTATCCCAATGGCCAGCAGGCGATTCGTTCAAGTTCAACTGAATTTATACCGAACTATAAATTATTTTCACTCACTAAAAGTCTTGAAATTTATATTTTCCATTCTTTGGCATGGGCAAAAAAAAACCGACGAAAAAAAAAGCAAACGAAAAAAAGTAGAAGGCGGTGGGCTGGGGGTGGGGAAAATGTTAAAAATAACAACATACAAATTAATGCTTTAAATAAATGTGTAGGAGAGATTGAAATTTCCCAAAAGCCAAAGATAATGCCATCAGATGACGGCAATCAGGGAATGAAAGTTTTGATGGATTTGCGTACGCCTCCATCAGTCCTCAAAGGGGTTTTACGGCGATCTTGGCTTCTGGTGAATGGAAAATCTCGGCCAGAACAACATCAAATGGATCGCGATGGCGACATGGCCGAGGAAACCTCTCCGTGTTGATTCTATTTAGCTGGCATTTTTATTGGAGACTGTAAAAGGCGGCATGGCCGCGTGGGCGTCTAACACGAACGGGCCAGCGAACAACAATTGAGAACATTGCAAATATTGTAATAAATATTCCATACTCTCCGCTAGGACTTTACGTCATTTTGTATATTTAGCCATGGCGCACCTCGTTCTCCAGCTTGGATTTTGGATTTTCCGAAACGATGCTTGCCTAAATCATGTGGAAATTTCGGTGTGCCTGTGCACAATTAGCGTGCGAACTAATGTGAAATATTTAAAATAAACAAAACGCCAAAGGCCAAATCAAGTTCAGTTGGCTGGCCAAAAAAAAAAAAAATGATCTATAAATACGGGCCATAAATTTGGAAATGAATAAGTCAGCGGAAAGGTGGAAAGTTGACTCTGTCGAAAGATTCACTCAACCTGCGCCTCTGACACTCGGCGAATCATCAAAAGACGGCCCGCTGAAAACGTCATGTTTTGCCATTTGTCACACTTGTCGTGGGCGGCGGCGGCTGCATCCGTGCATCCGCCAGATACTCGCACAATTTACCTGAGCCTGGCGGCGCGCGCGCCTTGAATTTCGGCGCAAACATTGCAGCGGTGGCTGTGCCTGGTGTGTGCTCTGCAAAAAATGGCACGGGACAAGATTTTGAGAATCAGATATGGACTATATTCGTCACTTAATTTGCACTTCACTTCACTGCACTCGGGGTGCATCTGTGGGATACGCGCGCGTATCTCGTATCTTTCACTGGGCGAGAACACAAACAAATTCGAGGAATACAAAATACAAAACACTCAACTAACCCTGCCCCATTTTAGCTGGTGAAAGAATATAGATGGAGACTACTTCGCTCTACTGTCTGATTTCCAATTTTTTGTGGCTTCCGACTTCGGGCTGTTCTATATCTTTTTGCTATTCTATTTATTTCTCGCCTGCTGACGCGCCTTCGCGTTGCTCACACGACTTTAACACGACGACGACTACGAAACGGTTTAAATTTTCGGTCAGGTTGCTTGGACTTTCGTCTCGAAAACGTATTTCGGAGACCCCCAAAAAAGCGAGAAGAACCCAGCCGAAAGAAAAATCTCAATTTGTGTGAGGCGAGCAACAAATTTGTTGAACGTCTCGCTGTTCTCGTTCTCCGATGAAAAATCCAAAAATTCATATATATACATATGTATGTATATCCCTTCCCCCAGTTTCTTAGCCTAGTATAAACAACAGTCTTTTTTTTATGCTTTCGTAAACAGAGACCCAGGAGGAGAGGAAGCTGAGAAAGAGCCAAGAAGAGAGAGAGAAAGAGATCTTTCGACTCAAGTGGGTCGTAAATTATGGACCCACTGCAGATACAGATACAGATAGAGATACAGATGTGTGTATTTGTAGACTCCGATTGTGGCAAGTGACCGCGAAGCCCTCACGTCGTATACGCAATCTTTGGCTGAAACAACAAGTTCGATTTTCGCTGCCTACTTTTAGGCAGGTGTGCGAAATTCGACATGTTTTAAAATGGCAGAGGGTTAAAAATAAACTTAACATAATTACAAGCACACATCGAGAGGGGTTAAAGAGGGAGAGAGGAGTGTAAGGGGTTATCTCTGACACACACCATTTGCGTAGAGGAAGCCCTTGGCCAGCTGCAGTTCGCTGTCGATCTCCTTGAGCAGATCGCTCTCGGACCAGCTACGTCTTTGGCGCTGCTGCTGCAGCTGCTGGGCGTTGAGCAGGAAGCGCGTGTGCTTGGGCGGGCGTGGTCGCAGCCGGACACCCATTCCACCCGTACCCGTTCCCGTTCCCCTGGACTCTGGAGGAGATGCGTCTGCCTCGGATGCGGTGGCTCTGTCTGAACGATAGCATTCGGTTAGATCTTAGGCATCGTCTCTGTTTGTTGCCTCACTCCTACACTACTGTCTGCATGCACAGTTGGAAGTTACACAGAGAAAAAAAAAACTAATAAAATCATTTAGAAATCAACATATAATAGAAATTACTAAAGAAGTTAAAGAAGTCTTTTTATTTTTAAAAATTTATTATAAGAATTTAGAGGTTTGGTTTTATATTTTTCTCTCTGTGTTGCCGCTCTAGCTCAATTGCCCCCGATTCCGTAATTCTCATTTTAAACAAACGAATCGTCTGTCGGCCTGCACTCTGTGTCCATGCAATTGAATGGAATTAATTTAAAATTTCCGCATAATCGCAATTTTGCTTTCGCTCGGTCGGTCAGTCTCTTGTCTTATTCTTACTTTTCGTTCTCGTTTCTTAGCTTTTGATTGCAATAAGCCAAAGGGGTTGGGATTTCGGGGGGATTTGGATTCGAATTGCGATGCCGCGGATGGGTTAAGCCGATTGCCAGACCCCTAGGGGGCATTTGAGCACTCAGAGCCTCCATGGACTCAAGCAGAAGCTAGCGAATTACAAAGCCAAATGATGTCTTAAATTAACTTAAGCCTAGGATTAAGCAATTACTTAAATACAAAGCGTTGGCAAGCCATCAGACAGTTTGAATTTTCTTTTAATAATAAATTGTATAGTTCTCTTCAACAGCTAAAAATGTATTCCTGTCTGATAGCTTCCCCAGAATCGTCTTGTATTATCTTTTACACACAATTATGGATTAGTTTTCAAGCACATCGTAGTCTCTCTCTCGGGACAGATCACACAACTATAGTGGAAAATAGCATGCAGAGTATATACAGGAATGCATTAACGTAAATATTCAAAAAACAAGTAAACAACTTTTGGTTAATCAAATAATTTCGTTTATTAAACATTAAACAACACTAAATATAATTTTCGTTTTCATTTTATTATGGCTATTGCTATTAAGATATTATCATTAATATTTTTTGGAACATTTAACAAGGTTTCACAAACAAAATTTTGGACAAAATCTTCAACTTTCATACATAGTTTATATATATAAATATATATCATGAGCTGACTTTGGGGGTGGGTGGGTATATGCGGCATGCAGCTGCCGGGAGGGACTGGGGTCAGGGTTTAGGGGAAAGCATTTAAAGCATTCGGTTTGTGGTTCAGCTGGCGGAGACTCAAGGGTTCTGCCTAGAAAGTGTTGGGTGCGGAGTGCCCGAAGTTACGCCAGTACTTGTCGAACTCTTCGAAGATTTTCGACCGGAAGGGCGAGCCGGCGAAGAACTCGTTCAGATCTCCACCGATCTTTCCCGCTTGGAAGCCGGCGGATTGATCTGTTTCTGTCCCGCGGACTGTGCTGCTCCTGGAGCCGGTTTCTGTGGCCTCGTCTGTGTGAAGGGAGCAATAGGATTTCGCGAGCAATGAACAATCGGAAGAGAGAGAGAGAGATAGAGATTTACAAAAGAGAGAGAGAGAGATAGGACAACACCAAGAGGCGATTGAATGGATGGAAGTGGGCTTGTGTGTGAGGAAGATGGCCAATCACCAATGAAGGGCAAAGAAATTGAAGGAGATTTGAAATCCCTCGAAACGACGTCTAAAAGTATGCTGTAAAAATTACATTTTAGAGAGATTTAAAATCACAAGAGATTAGAAAATAAAATATATCATACTTCTAGACACCTTATTAAAGTGATTTCAAAACTCCAGAAGTATCTAATAGTATAACGAAACACAATTTTCAAGTAAATGTTTAACAAAAGAAGAATTTGCTAATAATTTGTACATGAATCGGATGTAATGAGCAACTTCTTAGTTATATTACGTATTTTTTATAACAATTTCAAGAACTACCGTTCGAAATGTGGTTTAATGAGGGATCTGGGAGTAGGAGAAGGAACTGCGATCTAGCTGAATTTGTTCCAGGCTGTCAGCAATGACAAACCCACCAGCAAAGCGGTGCCCAGGATGCTGCCAGCAGTGGTGCTGGACGATGGTTCAGGGGATGGATCATTGGGAGGCGGTGCAGGGGACTGTGCCGAGGATGGGATTGAGGATAGTGGGGTAGAGGAACCTTTCGAACCACAACCGGGATGGGAGTCGGAGTCGGGCGATGAGCTGTTGTTACTGGTTAGTTCCAGAGGGATGTTATGACTCACGAGCCGTGCCGTTTGCGAGCGTTCCCGATAGAAGCGGCCCCGCTTTCCCCCGGAAAGCTGGCCGGGAAACTCACCCTGGACGGAAGGCGGCAGCCGCGACACCTTGTACGTCTTGACGATGCTCGTCTTCTTGCTGGCACTGCTGTGCGAGTTGTCCGTGGCCTCCTCTCGGCGCTCCTGCTCCTCGTGGCGCTCCATCTGGCCTCCGTCAGGCAGCTGCTCGCTTGTGGAAAACTTGGCAAACTCCCGCAGGTGACGCGGCAGCTGGCGAAGATTGGCCTCCGCCTGGCCCTCGAGTATGCGCACTGGTGGCGCCTCCACATCGGACTCCGCCTGGGACTGGGAGTGCGGCTGCGGCTGGGATTCCGCCCCGCTTTCCCAGTCACTGTCTGCCGGCATGGACAGCTTGTGTCGCCGCTCCTTGACGCGGTCCAGAAACTCATCGCTTATGGTGGCCCTGTCCACGGCCGAGTGATCCTGCTCGTCCTCGATCTTGGAGATGCGTATGATCTTGTGCTGGCGCCTCTCCTCCCGCTCGGCCACCTTGTTCATCCACTCCTCGGCCATCTGCTGGCGGAAAACCTCATCCTCGCTGAGGGTGGGCAGCTTGGCAGCGGGCCTGTAGCTCTCCCTCCTTTGTGGGGCCGGCAGCACCGGTGCCCGCTGCATTTCCTCCATCAGGCGGCGACGCTCCTGCTGCAGTCGCTCCACTTCCAGCTTGAGCTCCTCCTCCTTGGAGAGTATATACTTCAGCTGCTGCTCGTGCAGCTCCCTAGGCAGCGAGGCCCTCCTCTGCTGGCGATCGTAGGCGGGCGGCGGCACCTGCTGATGCTGTTGCAGTGGCGGCGGAGGTGGCGCTGGACTCACTCCCCTCCTGGATGTGGTGCTAATGTACCGCGGATTGGGATCCCGCTCGATCATGGAGTAGCAGCTGCCATAGTGGGGACGCTGCTGTTGCTGGGCCTGGTTTAGCATGGGGGCATGGGTCCTGCGGCCGCCGTAAGCATTGTAGCTATCGAAACTGTACTGGCTGGAGCTGCTCAGGTCATTGGTGCTGGCGGAGAGTCGCGGTGCCCGTATGCCATGCGCGGCTCTCTGATTGGGATTTTGGTTCTGGCGCTGATAGCAGATCTCCACCTCGCGGGCGAAAGGCCGGGCTATGTTCTCCGAGTAGCCCAGGTCGCTGGCATACTGCGACCAGTCGTCCTGAGCCGCTGACGGGTGGCTGTAGTGACCCACGGTGGTGTGCGGACGCGGCGGTGGCTCGTTCAAGTTGCACAGGGACTCGGCGCGCCGGGAACGAGGCTCCAGCTCGATGGGTATCTCGCGGGTGTGCGGCGATGTGGCCTCCAGCTGGCGTGGCACCGAGGAAAGGCGCTCCTGCCGAGACCTAGCCGAGCGTTCAATCTCCTTCTCCAGCTCCTGCATGTGGGCATGCCGGCGCTGTTGCAGCTCGTCCAGCTTTTGCTGGCCCAACGAGGACCTGGTCAGGCCACTGAGATCGTAGAGCGAGGCGGATTTCTCCCGGCGCTCTCGCGTGGTTTGGAGCTCGGCATGCATCTGCTGCGAGAGCCGATCGAAGTCCTTGAACACGCGGTCGTGATCCAAGCCGTTCTGCTGCTGCTGATCTCCAATGGCATCCACGGCAGCCTTGGCACGCTGCCGAAATTCCTCATACGTACCGTTGCCACCGCCATTCTCTTTCGGCGGCTGGCTATTTTTACAATCTCCATCAATGAAGGTGCCGCCGTTTAATTTCGCCGCTGACATAATGGGCGGCGGGGGGATGGGTGGCGCGTTCGGCTGCTCTTGGGGCGGATCGCCCTCCTGCTGCTTTTCGTGGCTGGAACTGCTCACGTCGTACACCACCTGGCCGTTTTCCAGTCGCTTCTTGGACTCGTAGCTGCTGGTCTCGATGTTCGAGTAGCGCTTCGTCTGACTCTCGCGCTGACTGGTTGGTAGCTCGATGTTGGAGAATCGCTTGCGCTGCTCCTCAAAGATATCCTGCGCCTTGTGCTGCGGAAACATCTTGGCCAGCTCGCTCTCCATGCTGTCCAGCGTGGGGAACTTGCTGGATGAGGCACTGGTGGAACTGGTCATGGTCTCGGCTGTTTTGGTGATGGTGCTGCTGCTCTGGCGGTGCTCTGCCGACTGCTGCTGCTGATGCTGTTCAATGGGATCAGCTGCTCGCCTTGGTTTATTTTCAAGCGATGACGATTCGCCAGTCGCCGCTGCGATCTTCTGTTTTGGCCCGCTTGCGTCATCTCTTTTAGCGTTTGGATGAGCACTAGCGTTCGCCTTGGCCGCCGTTTCGGCGCTCTTCACCGGCACCGGCGGCGGGGGCACCGGGGGCGGAGCAGCGTCCACATTCGAAGGCGACAGGCTCTTGCGCAACTCTCGCATCATGGCCGCCGTCTTGAGCATCTCGCTCTGCTTCTGCTCCTGTTGCTGCAGTTGCTCCTCCTCCCGAACCTGAGCCTTGCTTAGCTCATGGTAGCCGCGGCGCTCCACGAACTTCTGGTGGGCATCCAGCAAGTCATCCGGCTGTGTCTGGGCATGCAGCAGCTCTCGTTGGCCGGGCGAGAGGCATACCAGCAGCTGGGGATCCGACTGAGTGGGCAAACCCAGCCAGGCGGAGGTGGACTTGCCGGTCTCCGACTGTGAAAGCTGCAGCTCCTTGATGTGCGGCAGCTGGGGCATGGGGTAGGGCATCCTGGTCTGATCCGACTGATCGGATATGTTCTGGGCCACGGTGGCTAGCTCCTCCAGCACTTGCTCGCCATAGGGCATAGAAGCCAGCTGCTCGGTGCACAGCAGACGCAGCTTCTTGATGGCGTCCGTGTCCTGATCTGCAACGGAAAGCTCTGAGGGCTCTGGCTGGGGAATAGGCGTGGTCGTGGGCGTGGGCGTGGCGGGTGCAGGCTTCTGCCGGATGGGAGGAGTGGGTGGCTGGGTGCTGGGAAGCGGGGGACTGGCCAGATTGATGGCCGTGCACTGGCTGTGGGTGGTGCTGTCGGAGCAGTGCGAATCATTGGACTCCTGCCGCAGCAGCTGCGCCGGCAGCTGCAGTGGCGTGAGGCTGGAGGTGGCACTAGTTGTGTACTGTGTATGGGTGCTATCTAGGGGGGGAGCGGTGTATTGGTGTATAGCGGCGGGTGGCGGGGGAACCGGCGGCGGGGACGGCGATCGCGGCGTATCTTCACCTTGCTCCTGCTCGCGCCGCGTCATCTCGATCAACTCGCGCACTTTATCCATGTTGCGAACGAACTCCTCGCGCGTGGCCGCCAGCGCAGACGCTGCCCCGAAACTGGCCGACGATCCGCCAGATACATTTGTATCCGTATCTCTTGCCAACGGCTGCTCTCTCTCCGCTGGCACGGCCGTGGGCGTGGGCGTTGCGGCGAGTGTGTTAACAGGTGTGCTCTCGCGGCTCTCCGTCGCCTCTCTCTCGGTCTCCGTTTCCGTCTCCGCCTCTGTTTCCGCTTCCGTCTCGCTCCTGTCCGCCGTCGTGGTGCTGGTGCTGCTCATCTCGTCATCCGGTCGATGGATTAGCCGACTGGCATCGGTATCCAAGTCGACCAAAGCCCGTTCCGCCAGGGCCGCCGCCTGCTCCAGCTCGAGTTCCATCAGATCGGACACGCTGCTCGAGGCCGAGGAGCTGAGGTAAATCAGCTCGGCATCCTCGGACTGCGGCGACAAGGTGCTCTGCAGGCGGGAGCAGCTCTCCAGGTCGCTGGGCTCTTCAAGGAACTTGGTCTCCAGCTTGAGTGGCATTGGGGCCTCCTCACGGCGCTTGTGACGGCGGCTAAAGTCCAACTGGCTCTTGGGAAAGGTCTCGTTGAGCTTGGGCGTGCGATTCCCCGCCTGATCGCTTCCTCCAGAGGAGGAGGCTAAAGAAGCAGCGGAATTCCTGAACTGCGTCTCGCCATTCTCCTCCAGGATGCTGTCCAGGTAGCGAGGATTTAGCAGCTGCGGCAGAAAGTGCGACTCCAATGCGTTCCTCTTCTGGGCGCGCTTCTGACGCAGCTGCTCCTGCTGCTCCACTCGGCTGCTGGACGGCAGCTGTGGATCCGACGGGGAACGCTCCGGCCCCAAGACTCCAGCTCCAACTATTGAACCCTCCGACTCGGAGTCCACTTCGCAAACGAGCGGCGACTGCAGCGAGTTAAACTCACCGGAACTGCAATCGCTGTTTAGCTCCAGCTCCTGGATCTGTACGTCGCGGGCAAACCGTGAGAACTGCCCTCCACTAGACACATTCTTGGGTGACTCTACCAGGTAGCGAGGCGGAGGGGAGAGTGTGCCCAGCAGAGAGCCAGGAGTGCTGCTAATCTCCTCAATGGTTGGTTTACCTTTGCGGTTACGCTCTTCCTCGTCGGTTTCGAGGCGTATCTGATGGATGATCACCTTGGAGGTGTGCTGGGATTTCTGGAGAGAAGGAGTAGCCTCTGGCTCTGGGATAATCCTTTGCTGATTCTCTTGAAACTGGACTTGTTTCAGGATTTTTTCTATGATTTTTGGAGGGGCTTCTGGTTGTTGTTTTTCTGAATTTTCCTTTGCAGAATTTAATTCTTCTGTTTGAGCTTCGGTTTCTTCTTGATCCTTAAGATTTTGTGCTTTATCCTTCAGATTTTGTGCTTTATCCTCTGATTTCTGCTGCTCTTGTGCTTCAAGTTTGACTTGTGAGTCTTCTTTAGTTTGTTTCTCTTCGGGTTTCTGATGATCTTCCACCAGAGCCACATGCTGCTTATGTGCATTTTCCACAAATTCCATGGCTTTTTGCAGTTGCAGGACATACTGCTCGGGTTCCTTTGGTTCCGGTTGCTCCTTGTTAGGAACTTCCTTTGGAGATACTTCATTTTCTTCAGTTTCCTTTGGACTAGGGTTAATCTCTAGAGGTTCCTGAGGAACTTGATCAGTTAATGCCTCTTCTTGTGGCTGCTCGTTGACCTCCACTTTCTCTTCTTTTGGTGCAACCACCTCTTGTTGGACCTCAGCCTTGCCATCTACCTTGTCCTCCTCCCTCACTATCCGATGCACTATGACCTTGGCCTGACGTGGACTGCCGGGTGGCCTTCGTATAATTGTGGGGCCTGGTCGCACCTGCTCTTCAACCTTTCCATCATTCGCTCGCTTAGCAGACTTCTCCTTCTGATGCTTTGAGTTTTTGGCACCCATTTCCACGGCTAGATCTTCCTCTTCTTGGATGAGTGTTGCTGGTTCCACCAAATTTTCCTCGTTTACCTCGCTTTCCCCGTTTCCCTTGCTGTCTTGGCTCTTCACCAGAGTGTTCGTCACATCTTCACCATGGCTGCTATTATTATGACTTTCTGTTGGCCCATTTGAAACGGTGCCAGAATTTCCATTATCATTATCTGTCGAGGACGAAACTGCTATCTCTGGGTGAGAGTCCTGCTGCTGCTCCTCCTCCCCTTCCTCCAACTGCTCCTGGCTGGGATTTTGAGCTTGATTTTGGTTTTGATTTTGATTTCGATTGCGTTTGTTGCGATTTCGATTGCGATTGCGATTGCGGTTATTGGGCATCGTCTACGTCACAGTGCCTCGATTTAAAGCCAATGCAGTTGCAGTGCAAGATTCGTGTAGATTTGTGTAGATTTGTGTGCGTGTCTCGTGTCTTTTGGTCGTTTTGAATCTGTGTAGAACTAAGATATGTTTCGTTTTTCGTTTGTCGTTTATTGGCAGTGCCCTCTGTGTGTGTCACTCGTCGCCAGAAACTCAAGCAGAACTGAACGGAGAACCGAGAGTCGCGGAGAACCGCTGCCGGCATTTAGCTTACGACGACGACGACGACAACAGCCGGCAAAAACCGCAGAGAAAAAAAATACAAATAAATGAAATAAAGAAACGGAAAGAGCACTGCGAGCGGAAAATCATATTATATGTGTTGGATACATCTCTCTGCCCACCGCCCGTCGCCTGGCACGCGTCCGAAATCGTTATGTTTTCGCGCCTTTGTCTCTGATTTTGCCTTTGAATCGTTTTGGGCCAAATTAAATTGCGTTTCCCCCAGAAAACCACAAACTGAATTAGTGAACTTTCGCTCTCGTTTGGCGCACGACGAAAAAAATCACAGAAAATCGGATCGCGTTTCCCGCTCCTCGTGGCGCTGGCGGCTGACGGACAAGGAATGGGCCATGGGCCTCCACGATCTCAGCCGGGAGCCAGCTCCCCAATCGCCCACACTCGCACACCACACACACACACTTGAGCCATTCAGATGCACAGAGGCACGTATTTGAAAATATACACACAAAAAACAAATCGGGAATTCATAATGATGCTCATTTTCAAAATACACAGAGAGAGAGAGGAGAGAGTGCCAAACAGAATGCAGGGTATTCCCAAGAGTTGGAGATCCCCGAAAGAAACAGCCATATAACTTCTAGGTCAATGCAATTTCCAAAAGCCAAACAAACCCATAAAATCCAAATGAAAAGAAACGAAATAAAGCAAAACGAAAACGAAAATTCTCGCTTCGAAAATATGTATCTTTGGCGCATCCATAAATATTAGAAAATGTTTTTGGAACACGTTCATAATTTGTTTGTGGAATTTAAGCCAAAGAATGAATATATGCTCGTTTAAATGCCCGAAAATATCATTTGAAAAATGTCACAGAAACATTTCTGAGTTGGAAAAAGGCTTGTGTTTCACTTGATAAATGTGTTCGTGAAGGGAACTAAATTTTATTTATCTCTAATTCGAATGATCTCATATCTGAATAATTTGATTTTAACTAGATCTGGCTTGCAATATGCCCAAATAGATCTGATGCAGGGCATCGAGGAAGAGAACTCAATACGGAAATAGTTTGCCACAGTTCGAGTCGAGTGTGAGTGTCTGTGTGTATCTGATGAGTCTGTGCTGTGTATCTATATACAACTTATGGCATTTTCAAGATATTTTTCGTGCGTAATTTCTTTTGATTTTTGTGGTCGCAAGTCTCTGCTTCGTACTCTTGAATAATTGAAGCAGCAAACGTATATATATATAGAGCGTATGGATCATCCCAGTGGGCCATGCGGTTAGTAGTATGCCGCTTTTATTTTTAAAGGTACTTAATGGCTTTCAATTTCTCTTGTCTGGCCGTCCAGCAGCCTCATCATCCTCAGCCTCCATTAAGAAGTATAGTGATTCCCGAGGGTCTGTGTCTGAGGTGCCAGTCTGGTCTGGCCCCACACCAATCTGGGTTACTTTGCCCGGGGATTATGCAATCGCCGGTTTCTGCACAGTGTGACAGACTGCACAGCCCCAGGGGGATCCCAATTAGGAGGACAGGCCGACTACTAAACCGGTCACTTCCCCCCAAAACATAACGGAACCCACACTCAATTGGTTTCGGCTTCCGTTCGGATCGTTTGGGCCTCGTTTCGCTTGCTGACGTAGTAGCTGCTATCTGTAGTGGCTTCTATTTCTCCGTGCTTCTTGCTTTATAATATCAACAAACAGAAATCGATTTCTTCACTTTATTTGCTGTAGAACAGCGCGCACATTTCAGTTATCTTTTCTGGGCTATCGGTGATACATTTTGCATTTCTGATAAAGAAATGTGGGGAGTTTTGCGAAAAAAAACGAGAGTGTCGAATGCAGTGTAGGTTCTTGGGAAATATAATATGCCAAGGAATTTGTGTTACAAAGTAAACTCTAAACTGATCAAAAGAAGTCTTTTATTAAGAGTTCAGACAACAATTCTGAGAAGACTTTGTAGTGAAAAATAGATCTCATTTATTCTTAAATGTTTTAATTTTATTTTGATGATTATTCTATGATCTAGATTTTATAAAATTCTTGAAAAAGATTGTGCAAATACCTAAATAAAAATATATAAACAAAATTTTGTTTACTTATTTCTAGCCAGATCAAGCAAAATATACATTCTTCTTCCGGTTTGCTGAGCAAAAATAAATATTTAAAAGTCTTAAATAGACTATACTTTGGTTCTAAGAGATCTTAAATGTTTGCAACTCTTAATACCCTTTAAATTATTATAAAAAAGAGTTCACATCAAGCTTCTAATTTAATATAATTAATAGAAATCAGCTTCTAATTTAATTATAAATCAATAACCATACAACCCCTAGATCATTAATTTATTGATGAATAGTTTAAGTGATTGTAATTAATGAATTTCTGATTTAATTAATCAATTCCACTTTTCTCTTTCTTATGATTTGATTAGCCTCTTGAACTTTTCCTTTCACCACTTTCAGAATTCGCTGACCAGCAATTTTCTTTCCCAATCCCCTGAACAATGTTGGCTTTTTGGCCACACACTCTTGCCATTCACTCAGCATTCACTATTTGTCACTTGGACTTAAGTTTTCAGAGTATTCCGAATATGTTTGTTGGCTTTGCACTTAGGCCTTCTTGTTTTTCGAGATACATTTATGCGCTCCAAGAGCAAGATACATTCGCGCAGAGAGCAAGATACAAAGATACAGATATATATACGCATATATACGTTAAACATATGTGCTCTTCGCTGCCTTGTTGTTATTGTTATGGCTGCTAATTAGCATAGATTTTTGAGAGTCTTGGTGCCTGTCATGTTTACGCTTTGCTTTTTTTTTTCGTTCTTTATATTTATTCGTAGCGTTTTGTTCTCCCATAACGAGCTGGGCACATGTCTGTTTTCCTCTCTCTCCCTACTTATTGTTTGTTTGCCTTTTACACAACACACACACACACACAGAGTTAACACAAACAATGTGCTTAGTAAATTAATTTATGAAGCCACCCACCAAAGGCAACCGCAACAACAACAAGTACATCGAACCCTCTCCGAACTGACGTCACGTTCTTACAATTTAATTCCCAATTAATCGCAAATCGTCGGCATCGGCGAAAACCGTTGCATCAAAGGCCGCGAACGTGAGCCAACTGAATTAAAAAGTGCAGTTGCCGCCGAAGACCCCCGCCGCCAAAGTGGGGCCCACTGTCTGCGGGGCGGTGCACAGTGGGCCACATATAACGTATACGCCGTGTTGCCTGTGTCGGCCTGTCTTATCTGCCTGCTGAATATTCTAAAAATCGAATAATGATCTCAGACTCGCATCCAAGTGGCAAAGTTTGCGCGTAATTGCCAACGTTTTCGTTAATAACAGTAGTCGTCGTCGGTCGGTGGTAGTAAACAAACACATCAACTTTGGCCTATTGCGTCAGTTTTCGCCGGTTTTCCTTGACGTTTTCCCGCTGCTTTTCCCGAAGTTAACACACACACAGAGGGAGTTGGGGGTGCAAGAACGAAAAAAGAAAAACCGAAACACACCAACACAAGCACAAACACTTGACGCTATTTATATATATTCAGCGAAATCAATCGGCGACTCGGAAACCACAACTGGCTGGGTATTTCACTACAGTTCCGAAACCGAGTCTTGTGTAGTGCAGTGTAATTTCCGATAGCTATAGCCACACCATATAGCTCTCGCTCGATCGTCGCACAACGTCAAAGTCGAAGTTCTAATGTCAAACTGAAGCCGAAGCTTTCAAAGCTTCCGCAAACACCTGGAAATACGACAAAAAAACGCTTCGCAGATAAGTTTCTGCCGAAGAGTTTAACCCTTTATATTCATTCTGGGGTTTTATTAATTAGTTTATAAATTTATTAGTTCAAGAAAGGTAATTTTTTAACAATTCTGCTTTAATTTGTTCTTTAAAATTTATTGGGGAAAGTTGGAATATTAAATTTAACAAGGCTTTAGTCTTTGATTCATTATTTATTTCATTGTGGTCTTTTTTTATTTAGTTTAAAATTTATTGGCTAAAGAAAACTAATTTCTTAAGTTTTTAACTTTAATTTATTTGGTTGAAATATTTTTAAATATTTTAAAAAATACAAGTATATAAAACTTTAGGCTTTAATTTAAGGGGAACATTTTTATATACTTAAAAATATCTTTTTAAATCTCAGTTAAGGCCTTTTAGAAGACAGCCAAATGCTCAATTATTATAATATAAGATGGTAAATGTTGCAAAATAATGTATTATATTTAATATAATTTTTGAAAACATTTAAATTCACCAGAAAACAAATGTCTGGGGCCTTCAAAGTCTTTTATTTATTGACTTCTACTTTTTCTATTTTAAATTCCCAAATCCCCCATATTCTCAACACCCAAAGGGTTAAGTTAACCTTAACTGATTGGTTTCCCTCTCGCTCCGTTCCTCAAGCCGTCCCTGTTGCTCATTGGAATCGATTCTAAATCGTTTGCCGACAGCCGCTGATTTGCTGGGCGCTTGGTAGCGCGCATTAGAAATGTTTTGGCACAGGGCCAACCCATTGACAGCTGGAAGCAGCTTTCGATTTCTGGAATAAACACTGGCAACTTTCGCAGCAATTAGGAGCGTAATTCTGGTTTGCTAAACGTATATATTTTTTGTGGTTGTATTGCCATGAAATCATAAGCGAAATATAAACTGACTTGAGCTTGATTAGGTGGGAAAGTTGGGGTCGAACTTGTTTTTTGCCACAGGTATGCCACTTTCGAGGGAATGCAAATTGGTAACAACACCAAACGGTGTCTTGATTTGGGTGCTAAAAAGTTAAGTTACTATTTTACTATTTACATTCAGGTATTTTAATGAAACTAAGGTGATGAAAGAGGAAAGTATCTCAGGGATTTCTTGGAGGTTTTCCATTTCCTTATTAATATTTCTAAAGTATCTTTTAGTTTAGTTTCCCTTCCTAGACATATTTTATCACAATTTTTATTAACCTTTGGTTCTCCTCCTCCTTGCCAGTTTTCACTGTACTATAATCTCCGATTTCAGTTAGTTTTATCATGATGTTTTACTTATCGTACAACATAGGCGGACACAAATCAGAGAGCGATAAGAACACCAAATTTTGCACAGCAAACTCTTAAATGTTTATCAATATTTATTCAAGCATTTCCTCGCTGATTTATTTGCGATCTTGAAACGAATCATAAAAGCACAGTTATATAAGCTAAAGTCATTTTTTTTAGCACAAATAACAAATTCACGTTAATTGCATTGTCAAAAATTCTTTTTTGTTTTGTTGTTTGTATTTCAGCTGTTGAATCACAATTCAATACTGAAATTCTGTGTTGTTATTTGTCGTTTGCACACACACACACACAAAATTCTTATTGCCAAAATGCCAGCCTTGTGTCAGCTGAGCGGCGGCAAAACAACTTTATAGATACGTACGGAATTATCATAATGAAATAATGGCCAAGCGACACAATGGTCATCGGTTTTTGGAAAGGTTCGGTCGAAGCCGAACTGCGGGGGCGCTGCCAGAAAAGTTAACCCGACGCCGACGATGCCATTAGCAGCTTCGATTAAGTCGAACTTTGCCAGGTAAATAAATATTAGACTAAATTATCCAAAAATGGTTTATACCAGTGGAGAGGCGGCTTTTAGTGATTTTATGGCTTCTTAACTGTATAGTCTTTATATGGTTTTTTTATTGTTCTTTTGGTTTGTCACATATTTGATCGGTGAACAAATGGTGTTTGTTAACAAATAAATTATCATAGACATGGGTAAAGAGAGTATTATTAATAAAGTGTGTACAGGGGTATGTTTTGTTTGTATTTTCTTCATTTTTGTTAAGCAAAAATAAATAATATTAAATACAACAAAGAAATATTCTTAGTGATTTCTTTTGAATTTAAAAGAATTCCAATTCAAATGAATTAAATTTATTTATATTGCTTGCTTTATATAAACAAATTTTTGATTTATATATTCATTATTTGTTAAGCAAAACAACATATCAAGTAATATTCTAAGAATTAAGTGTTTTTAATTTAACTTAATTCTTAGTTTTTTAATATTTCAGCAATGTGTTTTAACTTAAAAATCAACAAAAATTAATTAAAAATTTAACATATTTTCCAGCCACCTTTAAAGCTCAAAAAACCAAGTCTATTTCTATAATCCAAGACCTTTCTAACCGCAACAATCGATGGCAATCACTCATTTATGCTTCATGCCTAATTAATGTGACAAAAGGCCATTAAAAGTGATACCCGTACAAACAAATTGAGTAGCCGCCGGGGTGGCTATACCCTCCCGGATAATTTCCCATAGGTAACCAGAAACCGCAATAATGCCAACCCAAAAATCCATAACTCTGAGTCGGCGGCTCCCCCCCCTTCGATGATTGAGGAGCCAATGACCGCACTATATTGACTCACTCACTGACAAACCGATGACGATTATTTCATTAAGTTCTATACAACATTATATAGGGAATCGTCTTGGGACAAAGAACAGCTGTTGCTTAAAAATTTAGAGGGCACTGTTAACTAGGTCGCCTTTCTTTTATAATCGATTGAAGTAAACAAAGAGCTTGTCACTTTGAAAAAGTTCTTATTGTCTGGCGTACATATCGATTCGAGATTAAATATACACCAGGGAAATTAGTGGGGGGCACTTTAAGTGTTCAATGAATAAGTAAATTGTAAAGGGGTTTACCCTTAAAAGAATTCTGGATTGAAAGGAAGTTTTACTAAAACTAACTAAAACTATTTGGAAACCTAGTTATATATTTTAAAGCTTTTTATATAATTAAAATAATATTTTTAACTGTAATCAAGACTAGAATTTCCAGGAACTTCAGACATTAAAACTTTACAATTTCGCTGATATGACCAAGTAATAATTGCTTTTGTCAAGCTATTTAAATGAATTTAAACCTAATGATCTCAGCTTTTTATGGAATTAAAATAATATTTTTGGCAATAATCAACCAGAATTTCCAGGAATTTCAGACATTAAAGCTTTGAAAATTCGCTGATATGACCAAGTAGTAATGGTTCTTGGCAATGAATTTATATTTAATGATCTCACAATCAAGTAAGAGCATTCGCAGCCTGTCTTTATGGTATTTTGATTAATTTTAGTATTTCCCGAGCGTCGCAATCAGACTTCAACCCTCTCCCTCTTTTAGTGTCTTTATTTTATCTTTATTTTTTATCGCTTTTAGCAATTGACAAAAACCCTGTTTGCCAGCCGAAAAACACAAAACTCACACAAACACGCTCGCAAAAACACATAAAAAATAAAAACAAAAACTTTTGAGTTTTCGCCCAGCTGAGGCTTATCAAAAAAAAAAATTGTGTGTGTGGAACGGTAAACAAAAGCAGAATAAATAATAGTACATAGAGAGGGTACGCTATTTGCCAAAGCTTTCTTTCTTTTCAGCGATAGAAGAATGCCGAATATATAAAAATAAAAAATTATAATTAATCATGAACGGAGCTGGGGAGATGGGAGTGCCGGTGGCCAATTGAATTATGAATTCAACCCGACGACCCACTGGGTTGAAATTAATTTCTATAAAATATAATACCACAATTAAATCAAACTGAAATTCCGGGACATATTCCGGCTTCATTTGCATGCACAACAAACACACACATACACCAGTAAGCTTCTATATAACATATATAACATTAACATCCGGTCATTAGCGACTTAATTGAACTATGACCAACAGAGGAAAAAGGGTTGCACTGTATAATTTAAAAAGAATTAAAATCACATATGCCGGGCCAGATCTCTATATAGGGGAGATCTATATGTGTATAGTTAGCTATATATTCGGTTATATAGTATTATTATCAATCCAAATTCGGTTTGCATTTGCCTATCAGCTGAATTTTAATTTGGAAACCGATAATCAAAGGCCAAAACGTTTGATTTAAATACGTAATGAAGCCATGAGGCCAGTCACTGTCTGGGCATTATTTGTGGAAGTAGTAATTCTGGGCCGACACCCGCTTAACCCACTGACACATAAAAAGGGCGCCAAACTCAACCTCTGACCAAGTCGAATAAAAGGGGGGTAAGTTAAGGTAAGGTAGTAATTTTACAAGTAACTCACTTTGCTAGCCAAATTGCGATTTTTTATTATTATTATTACAGTTGCTGCTAATACATTTCACGGTTTATCTTTTAGCCACTGAACTTGAGCGATCGCCCGCGAATAATAATCGAAAAACTCGCGCAGAACTATCTTTCGCACATATATAGATTTTCGCTCGCGACAACTTGACTTGGCAAAACTTCTATAGTAACTAAATCGCTCGGGGAATACGGACGGTGGACGGTATCGTATAACACAAACAAACCCACGAATGCCAAAGCCAAAAGCAACAACAAAAGCCACTAAAAACCGAAAGCAAAAGCAAAAGCACGCCACCAGCAGCAGCAGCAGCAGCAGAGCAGCAGCGCAGCAGCAGAAGCAGAAGATCAGAGAGCAAGAGTCGCCTTCGCCTGTTGATTAGTGACTTGTTGCTGCCTCTGTTAGCAGCGCTGCTTTAAGCTCTGCCTGCGTCTGCTTCGGCGTCGACTTCAGCGTCGAGTGGTGGGTGAGGACTGCGGACTGAGGACGGGGCTCTCCGTCGTTCATTGTAGTTGTAGCCGGCTTAGAGCCGTGACTTGTTGATGTTTTGCCATTGCAATACCCTGCAATCGGGGGAGGACTTTGGGTATGCTCAGTTACAAGAGAGTAAAGCAATACAGGAGAGAATCAAAAACAAAGAAATTCATTCATGAAATGCAAAAGTAAGTGTAGAAGAGAGGGTGAAATGAAATGTAATGCCTTTTATTAAAAAATTGTATTTCAAAAGATATTTCTAAACTTTTTAAAATAAATAACTTGGATGTAATACTCTTATTCAATTAAAAACTTTCTAAAAAGTCTAAAGAAAAATGTATATCTTAATTACACAAAACCAATATTAGTAAAACTTTATATGGATATAGGATATAAGTTTATTTGACGTCTTGATACTGATTTGAATTCAATAACTTACTGTAGTTAATACAAAATATTGCAGAAAATAATCTAAGAGCTTTAAATAATCTTTCTTTGACCTTAATCTTTATGCAAATTCTACCTAAAATCTTTTTAATGTAAAAGATATTGCATTAGTTAAAAATAATGAACTTTATTTTTATTTTTTGTAGCTTCATTAGTAATTTTAGCTTCATTAATAATAATTATTACGTTTAATCAAAACTTTATATAATAAATACCTATAATATTATACCAATTACAGGGTACAAGCACAGTTCCTACACTTCCTACCCTTCGTACTTGTCGCTTGCTTCCCTTCCTATTTGCGTTCTGCGTTCGGCGAGCACGAACCACAGATCCGATATTTTTCAAATTTGTATGCATAAATTCACACACAAATGCACAGCGAGGGTCGGCGGGGGTCAGTGTGTGTTGTGTTGTGCGAGTGTGGAGAGAGCGTGGTGGGGGTGTTCTGGCTAAATGGGTAGGGGCTGTGCAGGAAAAGGGGGCGAAGGCGAGAGGCTTGGCCAGCAAACAGAACAAAAGAATCCAATCATTGTCAGTGCATTGTGCCGCAGCATGTGCGCATCTGGTTTAGGGCAGAAGCTGGATCCGGAGCTGCAACTGGAATCGAAACTGGGATTTCAATGGGACACACACTCACACACATAGAAGCTGGAGCGGGAGGGATACGGGTGACGGGTGAGTCGACATGGACAGACATATGTCTGGAGTGGAGACAGTCGATGAATGACGATGACGACATTGCGGGTGGCACAGTGCACATGGCCTGGGGGCGATCGAGTAGTTTGCAACAGCAGGGAATTATTAAGACTAATTGGGGCAATTTAAATTGGTTATATCAAAGGGGGGTTATCTTTATAAATGATATATATCTATAGACTATAACTGCAGGTTATTAGGTTTGTTATTGAGGAAATCACACGTAAATCTTGAAGAGAATCTAAGATCATATCATGGTTAGAATGATTTAAAATAGTTTGTCTTTAAAATCTATTGAAAATAAGCTTGGAAGCAAACTTTTGAGGCACGAAATGCGTAAGTTTCTTTTTTTTTTATGCAACATAATAATTCGTAGAATATTTTTGAACACCTTTTTGAGGAAATCAAAATAGTTTGACCTTTTAAAATCAATTGAAAATATGCCCAAAAGTATGCAATAACTTTATTGTAATTAGGAATGTATTGTAAATTAATTCTATTTTCTAAAATACTTTTTATATAATATTTTAACGATTATTTAATTATCCTACGCTAATTAAGAACTCCTGAAGCGAAACTCGCTTTTATGGTGATTTCCTTTATTGTTTTTTGTGTTTGTTTGCCGGCTTAGGCGGTGACCACTCGTTGCGCACCCTCACACCCTCCCGTTAAGCCAGGGTACTGCCTCCCTCCAGCTCCTCAAAATCCCACTCGTAAACATTCTAGTATAATGCCAGCTAGCAGCGTCATTGTCATCGGCGCAGCGTCAAGCTCTAACAGTCCAGACAGAGGCGTTGTCACGGAGGGGGATTGAAAAATGGAGGAGGAGAGGCTACTGACATGGAGGGGCCTCCGGAAAGGGGTTCGTTTTGAAATGGTTCGGCGTGCACTGTTGGTTATTATATTTCCAATACTATTGGCGAGGGAGTGAGCCGGCTCAGTCCTTCTTCCAATAAACAGTTTATGGTTTTTTTCTGTCGTTTATGCCGAGGCATGATTCACAAACAACGTCAAGTTGATTGCGGCTTTTCACTTTGAGTAATGTAATTAGTGAGGGAGTGCATTCCATGACCAAGAGAAGCATTGTAAATAGTAGTGGTTCCTTGTCCCTGTTTTTATTGACTTTTTTAATGAGATGTCACAGGGAGAGTTTAAAAAATGTAAATTAATTGTAAACAAACACTTGAAGCAAATATAAATCATGAATTCATGAATTAAAGTAATGCCAAGTCCCCAGAGAAAGCGTTTTTATGAAAAGGACCTAAGCACTTGAAGGAGTGCCCTAAGCAACTAGGGGCTAATTAAGCATTTAATTTTTGTGAATAAAAAAGTAAAATTAGCTGGGGATTCCCAAAAATCCCAGTTAGTAAATTATTTCTCAGGATTTTATGACATCAACGAATTACTTTAAAGCTCAGTTTGGCATAGGGTTAATATCTCCAGAGAATTAAATTAAATTATAAACATCTTTGCCTGATAAATTCATTCTTCGAAGTTGAATAATATTTCAAGGTTCATTTCCAAAAATAAATAATAATCTCTATTGGTTTTCCGATTTGAATTTAAGTGACTTCATAAGCTTGAATTTATTTTTTTCGTTTTAAAAATCAGGGGAGGAAGTGCCGCACTATCAGTTAACCCACTTTTGACTTTTATTTGATTAACCACTTAAATTTGTTAGTTAAATAAAACAGCATGCGGTTAAAAATACACCTTCTGTTAGACAAAGGTCCTGCTTCCCACAAAGCTCACCTGTTGTTCCGTTTTCGAGCACCTGACGGGTTTCATAAGGTGTTCCACATTTCCGGCAAGTATCCCCCACCGCCGCACTGAAAGTGAAAAAGGGGGCGGTTTCACACCTTGGGAAATCGTAAACCCTTAGGACTTTTGCTCACCTGCTCAGGGCCAAAATCAAAGGACCTTGTTCACGCTGTGCCTGGAGCACTTGAAGCAGCTGGGCATCGGTCAGCGGGACATCCTTCAGGCGCAGCGAGGACTAAGGGGGGCAGAATACGAGACGAGACCAAATAAAAACACTTTGGGTTACATCACAAATCACTTAAAGCACGATTTATTACGGCATAACACTTAGAGAGAACAGCTTGGGGACTTAGGCTAATTTGTCGTACACTCTTGGCCACTCTGGGAGCCGGAGCCGAAGCCGGAGGATTGGGAATCGCGGACTCCCTGCCCTTGCGCAGCGAGCAGAACTTCAGCATGTCGACGGGCGGAGGCCACGCTCAGAACTGAGCCGCGAGATCTCTGGTCTTTGTAGTTTTTAGGGGGCGTCTGTGGGAGATCGGTTCGCTGATATGGGCTACACCAACTCACAGATGCCCCGCCGGTCCATGAAGACCTCCAGGCACGTGGTGTCCACGCGGTCAAAGAGCAGCGACCCGAATCTCCGCGCGGTGTAGTCCACGATGAGCACCATCTTGCAGTTGATGCACTTGTCGCGGTAATGGAACAGCAGACCCACCGTCGGATGCACTATGTGGTCGGTGTAGCCCGGCGCCGAGCGATACACCTGATGGTTGCCCATCTCCACAATTCCCCGGGCATTGACCACCACCTTACTTCGCACGTGGGCGGGCAGGACCTCCAGGGTCCTCTTCACCTTCGACTGGGTGTAGAGCAGTCGGTTGAGGACGTGGGCGGGTGCATTGAAGGTGTCATTACTATCCCTTCGATGGAAGAAGACATTGCGGAAGACAAAGCCCGCGGTTCGGCCCTCGTCGCACTGACGCAGGTAATCCGCCAGGGAGTTGTGCTTCAGCGGCATCACCACCTCATCCAGGTCCACCACAGCGGCATACCTGAAGTTATCCACGACATTGGCTCGGTAGACGCAGTCATTGAACTGCGCCACAATCCCGGCATAGTGGAGATCCTGCAGGTGAGAGTGCACATTCCACTCGAAGACATCGGCCAGCCCAATGCGCTGATAGTGCTCCAGAACGCGACGCACATCCTCGGTGGCCTCCACATAGTAGAAATAAAAATGGCTGGCGCCCTGCAGGCGGTACATCTCCACAAACTCCACGAGACGCAAGACATTTGAGTAGTTCTCTTGCAGCGGACCCACGCACACGGAGATCGTGGGACGGGAGCGCCCAAAGAGGTTGGTCATGTTGCGGGGGTAGCTAAGGGAAACGGTAAAGATAAGTCAATGGCTTAGATTATTAATCTTAGAGAATAATATGGTATAAACCCACCTGATCTGAATAAAGGTGGGACTCAGGTGACTCAGCCTGTTGGAGGCATATGTAAGGGCCACCGCCTGGGGCAGTCGCATGGGACTGCGGCGTGAGGCATGCAATGGACACATGATGCTCCAGGCAGCAAAGGTATTGTTGTGTACATCATGCATGGCACCCGCCTCCTCGGCCACTATTTCCTGGCTGGTAAAGTCCGCAAAGCGAACGATGCAGCTCACCCGGGAATCGCGCAGGCGCTCCGGCAGAATGGCAAACAGACGCAGGGAACCAATGGTCATCTGCTCCTCATCCAGGCGGACACTGCCTGGAATATAAATATGAAATGATTTAGGATTACAAGATACATTTAATTATCCTTCAGCTCACCTATAATCTCCGTTCTGACATCAAAGTAGGCCGAGTATATCTCATGCCTGAGCGAAGCATTTCCGATCTTCCGCCAGCTATTGCTGTAGTCCCAGTGCGGATTCGGCTTCTCGAAGATCATCTGGTGCTGCGTCTTGGCCAGGTCCTCGCGCAACCGTTCATTCTGCAAATAGAGTAACCACCAGGATGAGTCACAGGATCAAGAAACAAATATAAGAAGTCTCTCTCCCAAACTCACTAGGCTCGAGCGCATGGAGATGTAGACCAGGACGAGCATAGCGCTGGCCACCAGAGCGGACAGTGCAAAGTACACATACTGGAAGCGATTCTCCTGGGCCGCCAGCATTTCGAGTGGGCTCCGCTCCTCAGGAATCGCCGACAGCAACTAAAACTGTTTATTTATTTCCTAGCCGTTATCGTTTTCGCTGCGCGTTGTGTGTGTGTGGGCGTCGACGGCGACGCCAACCGCAACGGCAACTGGACTGCGACGATGGCTACGACAATGTCTTGGGTCTCGGACTCGGGTCTTGGCCGTCGAGCTCTCCAGCTCGTCGAGCTCCTGTTGCTTATTTGCTTAGCGTTCTTGATGGCCAGCCATCGATTAGCGATAACGCTCTTGTGGTTGTTGCTTTTGGTGGCTCTGCTTTTCCTTTCCCAGTGCTTTCAGTGTCATCATCACCAAGCCCTCCGTCCTCCACATTCTTGGGCCACACCGACCTAGCCGCAAGTTCGCTTGGCGCCCCCACAAAACGCAAATAATTATGGTCTCACATACACACACGTCGTTCGATGGGTGGGAAAAAAAAATCATATATGGCACTCTCACCCTCTAACTGGATAATGTAAACAAATTAAAGAGATGTTGGTTTCACAAGAAAAATAAGAGGAGATTTTACAGTCTATAAATTATAGAAATATATGTGAGGCCTAGCCATTATTTATATCTTTGTTTAAAGTAAAATTAACCTAAAGTGGTTTCTTTATAGTTCAGAATTATTTTATAATCAAGTTTTGGTCCTAGAATACTTTATCACAGAAACTCTTAATTTCTTTTAAAACCTATATAATATTTTAAATTTCATATTTTTCGATTTTAAATTTCTAGACACTTTATCAAAAAATACTCTTAATTTCTTCAGAAAACCCTACAATTCTTCACGTGTCTTTTTCCAAGTGTACAGCAAGGGGAGGAGTGACAAGAGACCAGGCGCTTTCCCGCTCCACTCTCCTGCCTTATCCAGGACGCGTATGCAACAAGTTAATCAACGCACGCCTCGCATCAAACTGGCGCCTCTGTCCACGGACGCTGTCATCAAATGGCGGCAGCCCGGGGCAGCGCAGTAACGGCGCCGCGGCAGCGCAGCAGCAGCAGCAGCGAGTCATGGAGGGGCCTTGTAAGCGAGCCAACTCCATGTCCCCCCACCGAGTGGGTGGATTGTCAGTGGGTGCTCCAGTGGGGTGGTGGTGGGGGAGGTAACTTAATAAATTGTACGCTTGTCTCTCGATTGGAGTGTCCATGTCCAAGTCTGTCGCCGCCGCTGCCGCTCGGCGTGAGTCAGCGTCGTCGCCTTTGGCAGCTATTTTTAAGTAAATACGGCCAACATCCTCCTCCACTTTTATTATTGAAAATGAAAATATATCAATTATACATAGAGGAGCACGCACACAGCCAGCCGGCCATTTCTTTTATTCGGACACATGTTTATGTATAATTGCCGCATTTAATACATTTGTCTTTGGTCTTTTTGGCCGGGCAATCGAAAGTGGCCGAAGGCAATGGCCACTTGATGCTTGAGTTCAAATAATAAATGGGGGACAGTGGGACTTGAATCATTGTAACGTTTATAGGAAAGTATTAAAATATTAAAATAAAAATAAAAAGCGCAGAGATTTGAGCAACAAACTAAATAAAAATTTATTTCGGAAGAACTTTTATATAATAAAAATATTTTTTCTTGAATTTTAAACTTAATTCTTCCATCCTTTAACACTTTCTAAACACCCACTCCAATTTTGTAATTAAAATTTCACACTATCCCATGACACGCAAAGTGAATTGCATGCTACAACTGCATTTCCCTAATGAAACCCTAGGGATAAGCTAACATAAAATCGATGCCACAATATACAGAAATATATATAACAAACAAAAAAAATGCATACCACTGTACACCATATATTGCCTTCACAGCATTTTCTGTTTTGAAAACAAACGAATTTGTCTAGATATTCCTTTCAAAGCGAAATATTAATTATACAAACCATTAAATACTTTAAAGAGGTCCGGATGTTTTCTTGACAGAGCATATTTGTTGCTAATAGAACGAGGCCAATTTGTCACACTCACTTGAAGGAATCTGTGGCCCACGAGCAGGAAAAGGTAGACGAAGAGGATCAGGAACGCCACATGCGTCACCCTGGGCCGTAGCCAGTGGGAAAATCTACGCATTTTCCCCGAACTAGTCATGACGAGGTGAACTGCCGCCGTAGTAAAACTAAACTGGACTACATTGCGCTTGCCTGTTGATAGAGGACGCGGTTGCTTATCAGCTAGTTTCATTGATAAGATGGGCTATCGCAGCAATTGTTACGCACTTTGGGTAGCTCTCTCTCTGAGTTTTTGAAGAGTTTCAGCTACAAAAAACTAACAAAAACAAAAAGCTGTCTATTCTTTATCTTTCTCTTAGACAAATAATACAGATAACAACGTGTTTATTTGAGGGAAATTGCCATAGACAACCAGACTAAATGAAAGCTGATTTGACCAACAAATTGGTTATCAGAGGTGTTGGGTCTTTAAGACACTTAACATACTAATACTAAAATGCAGATAAGGGGAAAGTAAGAACTTTTTGGGTTTACTTTTAGGCTGTGTATGAGCTCTTTTAAATATTTCCACCATTAAAAACAACTTTTAATCTTCAAAACTTCTCATTCAACGATCCTTGCAGCTGCACCCCTGCCTCATCCTTGGCCCGCATTCTGCCAGTAGCCGAATTATGTACAATTGATGATCCCACAAGAGTCCTAAATGAAATTAAATGCCACCAGCATAAAAATCCTACAACCAGTAGCTGGCAAACTGACACAGGAGCTGCTGGCTATAAGCCACCCCAAAAAGTGAGCACCCCGCCCCTATTGTTGTCAGTTCTTTGAGAAACAGAAACACCTTTCGGGGGAGATTTTCGCAAAAGAACTTATAGGAATAGAAACCCCCGAGGAGCGTGAGAAAGCGAACGGGAAAAATCTTGACTAATTACTATGCAAGCAACTGGTAGATATAGCCACCTTTATCAGCTCGGTTCCCACAGGGCAAGATCGCTCTAAACGGGGGTGACTTAACCCCAGAAACCCTCCACCGGAATCCACTAGAGTCCCAGCAAAGAAGTAAAGCGATCTCGGGGACATACATACCAGCATAAAAATGAAATAAACATTTCCAATTCAATTCATTTCTTGAGCTGAACCCTCGTTTTATTGTTGTTATGGGTCAAAGGCATGCACCCGGTTTTTGGTGGTTCTGGAACCCAGGCACGCCTGCGTCATGCGAAAGTATTTCCAGCCAGAGATGGTGGATGATTTTCCCCGGTTAGATCCCATATAAAAGAGGGATCCGATCGGCATAGCAGCACAGTTCACTTTCGAGTTTTAACGAGTGACGACGATACAGAACGAGCTCAAAAATCGCTAAGCCGCCGCCAGTTTGTGCGGCGGCCTCAGCCGTTAATTAAAGTTTGTTAAATACAATTCATTTTGAGAGATAACCTTCAAGACACTTGAATTTTTTATTGAAAAAATGTAAGTATTAAACAGTGAAAAGAAAACGAAATAAGAGCTAATGAATCCTGGTTATCATTTCACAGAAAACCAGAACAAAACAAGCTCAACTCTATTTACTATAGAGAACATATAACTAACATAAACTGGCTCCAACTCTGGTTCAACAAGTTATGAAAACAACTTTAAGAAATTATTAAAATAACCGAAAAATCATTAAAAATATACATCAATTCAGAATACAAAAAAAAAATCGTCGAAATGTCAATGACATACGATTCCCTGACAAAAAATACAGACTATTAATATATATATCAGCCAATAATAACGGACCAAACAAAAATCTTCATTTATAATCCATATCAACCCAAGGCCAAATAGCAAGGATGCTATTTAGGAACCTCTACATTTCAAATGAAATCATAAATAAAAAACTTCAAAAATATATAAGAAAGCAAACACCTGAAAAACTACAAAATTAAGAATGAAGTTAACTATAAAATTCTAAAAATCATCAACAACACAAGAAGAAAACAGCAGTAAACATAAATAAATTAGCTCACTGAAGTTTTAAAGAAATAGTCCCACAAGAGTCCTAAAACTATTACCACACCGCTAAGAAGAAAAGAATTTAAATTTTAAAATTTTAAATAATGTTAAACCACCGCCCACCAACGTTGCACCGATCTACAAATCAACAAAAGAATGAATCTTCCAGACAAATTTTAAAATAAGTTCTTTAAATGGAAATCAATCCAATTTTAGTTACAATTTATTTGTGCCTTTTTTAGTTTTATTATTTTTTTTTCATCCTGTTGATGTTTTTTGTTAAAAAACGTTTTTAAAAGCTATAAATTTGTTGGTCTAACAATATCCTTGACAAAAGTTTTCAACCAATAACTTCTAATTTAAATGAAGAACTACCAGGAAAGTTTTTTCAATGTATATTGCCAATAGCAAGGCATGTTTTTGTTACAAAATGATTGTTTTAAAGAAGATTCCTATCGAGCAATTATTTTTTCTACTTAATTTTTATTCAGGTTTTCATTTTTAAAGCTTCTAATTTTCTCTAATTTTTCATTTTTATTTACAAAATTTTTGTTTATTTTAATATTTTCAAATTTATCTTCCGTTTTCATATAAATTTTTGTTGATTTATTCAATATCAGTTTCTCATTGGTTATGTTTTTTATGTTTTATATGTTTATTTTAAACAAATTGTGATTTTATGATTTCCAACTTATTTTGTGAATTCGTTCGGTTTATAATTTATGATTTGGTAAGTTCTTTTATTAAACTTTTTTATTTATTATAAACATATATTCTCTTATTTCTATTATAATTTTATGTTTGTTGAATTTGATGTGTTGTATAAAATATTTGTTTTTATGTTTAATTTATTATCTCATTTTTGGTCATGATAAATTATTTTATTTTACTTTTTTTTTTTTGATATATTAGAATAATTTTCAATAATTTTTTACACGTCATAGTTTTTAAAAATCTTTTAAGCTTGTATTATTTCAAATTTTCATATTTTTTAAAATTTTTTGTGTTATTTTATTTAATTTATCATCATATTTAAATATTCTTTTTTATGTAAAATTTGTTTTGGTTTTTCGCAAAATCGATTCCTTTTAATTTAGTGATTTTTTTTAATATAATCTTTATTTGTCTAATTTGCTTAATTTGAATCAAAAGTTTTTGTGTTATTAATTTATTATCTTATATTTTTTTATTGACGGTTTACCTTAATCTGAGTTATTTATAGTAAATTATAATTTTTTTTGTTTTACACGAATTTGTTTTTATTTATTAATTTTATTATTTAATAATTTTGTTATTTTTTTCTTTTAAATAGTTTTGGTTGACTAATATTATTTTAACGAATTATAAAAAGTTTATTATTTATGTATGTGCTCAAATTATATTTGTACTTATTCGAGTTTTTATTAGAATCCAAACTATTTGTATTTTTTATGTATATTTTTTTATTTTCTATGTATTCTTATGTTTTAAGTAGTTATATTAAAGTAATTGTTATATTTTCCTTCTTTTATTTTTATACTTTTTATATTTGATTTTGTTTTTATTTATATTATATTATAAAAGATTTATTTATGTTTTTATTTTCCGATATTGGTTTAGAATTTCTTAGTTTTATTTTAATTTCATTTTTTTATTTTGGGTTTGTTTTATGTATTATTTTGTGTTTAGTTTTTATTATTATAATTTTATTTTTTGTTATTAATTAAGGTTTTCATTATACTTTTAAATGTTTTATTTTAAATTTCATTTCTTACTTAATTGAATTTCTTTTCAATTTCTTTTTTGTCTTTTTATATTTATTTCACAAAAAATTTTACCTTAGTAGTTTATTTTTCTTTGGTTTTTTACTTATGCTCAGGGTCTTCTCAAGAAGAAAGTTTATTATTCTTATAAATAAAAACCCATTAAGTACTATAAATGTATGAACTCATATTTAAGCACTACAATATCGAACAATAAAATAAACTGTACTTCCACTGAACCCTTGTTTTTTTTATTATTTTTACACATTTTTTAAACCAACTAGCAAAAAAAAATAAAACAATTAATTGAGGATCTTTGAAGTTTTGTTTATTTGAGCAAAGCTGCGCCACACATAAATAGTTTCTTTGGAGACTTAGCTTACGAATTACACATAAATACGGAAGGTAGGTTATACTAAGCCCTGCCACGCCCACAGGAGAGGCAGCTATCCCAGCCGCTGGAACGCCTTGGGCTCCAGTTCTGGAACCGTATCCGACTTGAATTCGAGTTCCATTTCCTTTTCCGGTGCCTGGAATCACTGCTCCACCGCCTTTCCGGTGCTTCCCTCGGCGGCTGTCTGTGCAGCTGGGACCGGCATGCTCTGACCAACAGAACCAACACCACCAACACCACCACTACCACCATTGCCGGCTGGATTCGCCGTGTTTCCTGGACCATCCGATGCGGCATCCGAGTCCCGTTCGAGCAGATAGCTAACGCCTAGAGGACGTGGTCGGCCACCATAGGAAGAGCTACGAGGGGCGACAAAAGAGCAAGCCTATCTTAATGCTGTGACCGATTCCAGATGCGATTTCGTGGGGGATTATTAAGAGTGGGTAAAATATAACTTGGAATTTGGAATGGCATTTTAAAATCGGCTAGAAAGGTTATAGTTCATCTTCAAATGCCCTTCTAAAACTCCAAGAAAACTCTACCAAAGATCACACCATTGTTGCTGTTGCAGGGGCAGCACCCACTGCAACTTACCTCTGTGCATCCCGCTCCCTGTCCCGTTCCCGCTCCCGACTGCCGCCGCTGCCAGAGCCCCCGTTGCTGCCGCTGCTTGAGCCGCTGCTGCTGCCACTGCTCGAGCTGCCTCCTCCGGCATTTTTATCCTGATCCCCCAGATATGTCCAGCTGCCGGGACCACCATCCGAGCCCATGACACTGGTGTGGCCACCCACGCGGGAGCTATCGCTGCCAATGGCCGAGGATGTAACCTTGGAGCCGCCGCCGGAATAAGGACAATTGCTGCCCAAGAGGCGGTTTCCACAAGGCGAGTTCAGCGCGGGAGAGGGGCGGTTATAGGAGTAACCACCGCCATAGCCACGATTCCGCCCAGTATCGCTATCGTTCTCGGCGTCACCGGCAAAGTAATAGCCCCGTCCGGAGTTATCGAAGCCGGATTGGCCTCTGAGTTTGGCGGCAAAAGCGGAAGTGGAAGCGGCGGGTCAACGGGACGGATACGGAATGTCGGGTTGGCGGAAGTGAGTGAGTGCAGTTGCAGTTGTTATTCGGGTGCAATTGGGTTTGTTTGTCGGCCATGGATTGATCGCAGTGTCCACAGTTGTTGTTGTTGTTGTTGTTGTGCGGTGTATTGTTCATGTTCATGTTGTTGTTCATGATGTTGGTGTAGTTGTAGTTGTGGTGTTGTTGAGTTGAGTTGTTTTATGAAAGTAAAAAAGAGGGGAAACAACTCAGAGATAGAAAGCCAGAGATAAAGATAGACAGCTGACAACATATATACACAGAAGCATGTGCGACGATACCTGTAGGTCTCATCCCAAGGGCGATAGTTGCGAAAATCATACCTGGAGTAGTAGCGATCGTAGGGATCATAGCGATCATAGTTGCTCCTCGAGCGATCATAATAGCGGTCTATAAAATATAAAATTTAAATATAATAATCTATATAAATATTTCATAAGTACTATTACCTCTAGAAGAGCCCTCGCTATACCGATCACCATAGTATCTATCTCTCTCCCTGTTGTCGTATCCATAACCACGCTCACGGTCGTATGATCCGGCACCTCCGTAGGATCCTCGCCTATAGTCATCATAGCCTCGCCCCTCATACCGATCGTAGGTCCTCGGTGAATAGCGATCGTCGTAGTAGTTACGATACCGATCGTAGTACCGGTCGTAGTCACGGTCGCCACCTCGGCTGCTGCTGCTGCTGCGATCATCGTATCCCGAATAGTACCAGGCACTGCTGCGCATATCGTCGCCCGTGCGACTGGAATATCCTCCATAATACCGATCCCTATCACGATCTTCGTAGCATCTCACACAGCGTGACTGGCGGCTCTTTCCCCTTAGCACAGAGTCAAGGACTCCCACACTGGCCGTGGCCAGCTGCTGATCCTTGGGATTAGCACTGGAGGACCTAGCCTCCGGTCCTGTCACCGCTGCCCATACACAAACGAGCAGGGCCAAGCAGGGTAGCTGGAATGGAAAATAGGTGGAAGATTTTTATAATGCAAGCTTTGGATTATTTAGAAGTATCTTTTGGATTTATATTATATGATATATAGATGCCTGAGACTGGTTTCCTTTAAATTCATAAAAGGGCTTATAAACCAAAAAGAGATATTGGAAAATAACATTGAAAGAAAGGAAGAATACTTGACTGATTATATTCTCATTTAAGGATTTAAGAGGCCACTTTAGAATACTTTCTTGATCCTCTAAGTGCTTTATAATTATATCAATAAATTAATACATCTAAACCTATTATTCATCTTTCATTAATAGTATTTTACTTCGATCTATGTCACCGATAAGATCCTCTGAAATATATATGTCGCCGCACTCAATTAAACCAAATATGATGGCGATACTTTGTCCCTCTATTCAAAGAACAGAAAGCGATCGAGAGTGCGATCATCATTAGTTGATTGGCTTTAATTGCTACTAGCTGAGTGGGCCTATTGCCAACGGCTAAGCCGGGAAATCAGCCAGCCAATACATATCTCACGGTTCAGCTGCCAACTGGGCCAAAACAGAGCTCCATGGCAGAGCCAGGCAGCCAGGCAGCCTCCGATCGTAATTGGGGAGGGCACAAAGCCTCCGGCAAAGCCATCCCATTCCACAGATGAACACCGCTTTAAAATGGACGACAGCGTTGTGGCCAGTCGGCGTGAAATATGATCAGCTAGCTACCCCAGCGATTATGCAATGGATTTTTGCCGGGCCAGAAGTAGTACCCGGTGGTGGTGGTGGTAGCATTGACATCATTTCGAAGCCCGACTCAGGGCTGCATGAATCAGATTTTGGATTCCGAATTGGAATCATAACTCCACATAGCATATATGGCGAGAATGGCCAGCCCGAGCAGAGTTAATCATGGAAAATATTTTGCTAGCTGGCCGCCGCCACGCTTTGTTAGCCAAGCATCAGGAACAACTTCCGGCCAAATCGGTGGTGTTTGGGGCTTATAGCTTCTGCCGTGGCTTGCGGATCCATGTGACTTGTCACTGACTCTGGCCAACTTCATTAGAATAATTATATTTCGAGCGAGTACCGCCGATTGGTATGGGATTATAAATAGTTTCACCGGCCGAGGGTCGTTGCCGTCGAAAATTAATGAATGGGCTCTTGGTGAGTTCTTTAAATGGGAATTTTTGGTTGAATTTACATAACATCATCGTAATATTTCGGGGGTTGCATAATCTAGAATACCCATGTTACACAACACCTTATGGGGGTCACATTTCGTGGAAAGTTGTGTGGACAAAGGTGGACTAGGATATTATGTACATTTATAATCTTAAATGTTTTAGAAGTATTGTTTAGATAAACACAATGGGTGTCATAGAGAGATTTATGTGGGTTTTTATATGACATTTTTAAATGGTTAAAGGGATGCGTCTTGCTATATGGATATCTTAGGAAACCGGCTTGAAATTATAATACTTTCAGAACAAAGTTATTACCAGTTCTATATAAAAGTTTTGTATATTTGATATGCTTATATTTACAAAATAAAAATGCAATTAAAAATAGAATATTAATCTTACTAAATTTCTTATTTCTATATTTTCAAAGATTCGTTATTCTTAAATATAATTTTTCAAAAGAATTATATTTAACAAATTAATTGTTGAACAAATTAAATGCCCCGTACGTAGTTTTTCATTTGGTTTAAGAGCTTAGAATAATTTATTTTGATTTATGGTAATTTATAGGTATTTTTCAGATTCTTTATAAAGCTTTTTTCAATAGATTTGAGAGATATTTGGCTGCTGTTTTACATTTTAAACAAGATATTCTACGAAAGAGTTTTCTTTGGAGAAAAATTAAAAGCCTTAAGAACAAATAAGCAAGGAACTGGGAACGCTTTAAATGATTCCTACAAGTTTTATAAAATTAAACCTTTATTAAATACTGTTAAACAATACGTTCTCCTTTGTAAAGCCTATTTTTATTAATAATTATTTCATTTAAATTCAATTTTAATTAAAATTTTTTAATATTAGTAAATAAAAGCATATCCAAAATATATCCAACAGTTCAAAGTTTCTCCTACTATTTATCAATAGAAGTCAACATTTCCCATGAACACAACTTACCAACATGACAGCTCTCATGGTGTCCCCGTTCCACTGGCTTCAACCGAATCGATCACAAATTTAGCACCTGACACACCTGGCGTTGTGCCTCTCTGAAGATTTAAACCGAAGGAATATCCTTTGCGTACTTTATCACAACGAGTTGCCGGAGTCGGAGTCGGAGCTTCTCGGACTGGCTTCAGACCGCGAATGATTTGCTCGGAACACAGGGCGCCGTATTTATTTGAACTCCAACCCGAGCCGTGGTTCTGCCCCCGCCGAGAGCACTGAACCGCGATCCACCAGCACCACCACCAGATCATCGTGGCTATTATGGTGGAGGTGCTGCTCTCCGCTGTATGCTTCGTTGGCATTCGTGGCTAAGGTGTTGGCACTCGGTTTTCAGTTTTTTTTTTTGGACCGGGACGTCGACGATTTGTCACCTCGCCGCCTGCTCCAACCGACACCTTGGGGCGGTCTCCGCTCTCGTTTCACGGTCAGTTTGGCTTTCGCAGAATGACAGACAGGAGGAGGATGTGGCCAGCGAACGCCTTGATTGTTTCGTCGAGACGGGGGGCTAATTATTCCGTCTATGATGGCGTAATGCCCCAAAGAACACTCCTGTGAAATTATCGCAGATTATTCGGCTCTTATTCTGGGATGAGTCAGGGCAGGGCCCCCAGACTTGGCATGAGCGGAGGAGAGGAGATTAGCATTTCCACTTCCAACTGGAACAAAACACTTTTCAGAGGCGCTTACATAATCCATGACCGTGACCATGAAAAGGCTTTCCAGCTGAAGACGTCTCAAAATTTAAGAAATCTTAATGCTGAAGCTATGGATACTCTTGAGGGAAAATGGAGAGTTGTATTATATTTAATATAGATTATACAAGAAGAGAGTTTTCTTTTGCTAATTAAAGAAATTAAGAACTATTTACCTACTGAGAAACAATCTTAATTATCTTTTAAAATGAATAAATGTATTCCTAATACCTTTTGGAATTTATAAACATATATTTAGAGCTTTTAAATCCGCTAGAAATTTCTTCAATTAGTACAATTTCACCCCTCAGAATTAATTGGAATACCCTGATTACTTGATATACTTATCCACATCCAAAATAATTCCCCATCCACAACCGTTACCTGAAATAAAAACGTAAAGAAAACCATTTCCAAACCATGACAAATTACCTTTGCTGAAATAAATAAAAACTATATATTCACGGTGAGTCGGAGACCAGGTGAAAGATCACCTTCTTGGTCTGCATGCTCAGTGAACCCCGCGCGGAGGTCGTTGGCTTTGTCCATAAAAAACACAGGTATTACTCGTAAAACACAGAACCAGCCAGCGAAAAAAAACAAGCAGGCGACAAGTTTAATTAAACGATTTAATTTAGTTTTTACAAAGCGCTCAGGCCCAGTTTGCCGCTCAGATTCGATATGGTAAATATGGTATACTATATATAATTTCTTGGGCTCTTTGGAGATTGCATCTAGTTCGCTTCATGGAAGAACAATTGTGATGTGCGTGTGTGTTTGGAGATCCTTTTGTTTCCGTTTCCGTTTCAGGGTCAGAGTGTGTGAGTGTGTGGCACTCTCGAAGGGCGCAACAAGATCAACAATTAAGCTAATTCAACGATACTGCTAAATACGAGTTATTGTCTCAAGTTGTACATACTTGTAGATGGCAAGTATATAGTTTTTGTGTGTGTTTAGGCAGGTGTGAGCTAAGGGCAGTGATTGTAAAGGTAATTTATAGAAGATTTAAATAGTAAATAAATTTAGGAGATATTAAAAGAGACAGTACAGTAAGTAGACATAGTTTTATACAACCCAATATCACATTATTTTGATAAATTCTATCTAAAAAGATCAGGGATTTTACTAATTAATTGTTGATAAGATAAATAAATACATACATTATTAATAAAATTAACTAACTAAATTCCCTTTAAAACCCCAATAGTCTTCACTTTGAATTTAATCTAAAATAACATCACAAACTGTGTAAATTATAGATAATAAATCACTGCCATTGCTTCACACACACACTGAAATGTCCGCCTTAGATGGAGTAGCCAAAGGTTCAAGGATATCTGCAGGATGCACCAGTATCACGAGTGTAGCTTGGCCGCATTAGCAGCGGCTATGTCATCCCGGAAGGCCAGGAAACCCAGTTGGGCATGCGAGGCCTCGTTCAGAGCTCGCGAGCGTATGCAAGCCCTATACTGATCGGCAGTTAGTGAATTGGAACAGATCTGTCAACAATTTTAAGCTATATAATTTACAAATAAATATTAATTTAATTAATATTACTTTGGTATGCCAGCGATGAAAGATCCCTGGATCGGTAGCCCTTATGATCTTGATCTTGGAGCGTACGTACTTCCGATATAGCATAACATCCTCGCCGCCCCAGCCCACAATCTCCTCCTCGTCGAAGCCCCGGACCTGCAGGAAGTTGGAGCGATACTGGCAGGTCATGCCATAACCAAAGTCCCGCCAGAAACCTGTGTCTCTTGAGATTACAAGCTGCTCCTCATCGCTGGGCACAGGTTTGCCCTGCAGCGTGTACACCACATGGGGATTGTACAGGCTAAAGACCACGGGGTAATAGACCTGAAACATGTAATTTTTGTTAATTATTTATTTTATTAACTTAATAGTTAAGCGACTTCTTATACCTTCTTGGCTGGTGCCGCATTCCAGCGACATCGCTCCAGAAATCTGGTGGTAAACATAATGTCCACATCGCACATAAAGAGCAGAACATCCTCCCCCGCGGGCTTAATGTGTTCCGCTCCCAGTCTTAAGGCTTTGGCTAAGGGGGAAGAGGAAAATAAATGTATTAATTAATAATAAATATTATTTATAGTTAATCCTACCCCTGCTAAAAGTCTCATTGAGGGCCAAAAACTGTGTCCTCTCCGATCTGCCAGCCATGCGCCTGGCCTGGTCCAACCCAGTGACTCCAAAGTACACCACTATCAGCTCCAGCCGGCGATCCTCGAGCTTGGCGAACATCTGCAGGAAGCTGCGAAAGCTGTGCAAGCGTCCCGCCAAGGGCAGTATCACATGGATCACGGTGGGACCAGCAGCTGCCTGGGAATCCCCTCCATTCAGAGATAACTCCGATAGCTGCACGGTTTGCAGGGGAGCAAAGGGTCGCATCACCAGAGCCCTGCGCACAGGACTCGCCTGGTGTTTGACACTCTGGAAATAGAGCTCGTACTGCGTGCCCGTGGTGGGCTCTGTGCGGTAGATGCCCTCGATAAAGTCGTCCAGCGTGTATTTGATCACCCCTTGATCGCCTGCTGGAAGAGCGGCTCCCTTGGATCGTATCCTGGCCGAGTGGTTACGGTTCAGGCTCTCCAGGGCCTTATTCACCGCCTCGATAAGGTCACGTCGCCGGTAGCCAATGGGCTTCTCCACCACCCGCTTCCCCAGGCCCAGATCGATGGGATAGACCCGGGTGAAGGTGAAGTGGTTGTAGGGTATCAGCTCGTACTCGTTGTTCAGCGGGAGGCCGTGCAGGATCTCGGCGGCGCCCACCTGCTTCCGGATGTAGCTGCTGCAGTCGTAGTGGTGCGCCAATGGCGACGGAGCCACCGTGGTCTCCTGTAGCTGCAGTTGCAGGCTGCCATTACCAGTGGTCGGTGGTTTGGCGGCGCTGCTGCGATTGTTACTCTGCAGGAACAGGATCTGGGTGCGCAGCGAGAGGACCTCCTGCTTAAGGCGCTCGATGGCCGCCTCGCGTTCGCTGAGCGCATAGCTAAAGCCGCTCGCTTCGCTGCTGGGGCTGTTTGGCTGCGTTTCCCGCGCCGTCAGCTCGTCGAATCCGCATTTCGTGAGCACCACAATAGAGGCGGCGGTCACCAAGGCGAACAGGAGGAGCAGGCGGACCAGCAATTTGGACACCAGAGAGTTATGCATTTTCCATAGTCCTTTTAAGGAATGTGTTCTGTAAAATAGATAATTTCAAAAAACCGTTAGTGAATTCTGTCGATCTGGCAACTCTCTCATGTTAGGGAGTGTACACACTGGTATGTTTGCACTGAGAGAACTTACACAATACTAACAACAATGGGGGGCAATTTGAATAATTGCATTTTGCATTTTTTTAAATTAATAATTAATATTTAAAATTATGCAGTTTATTTTAATGTCGGGCTTTTAATGGTATCGACTAAAAAAATTGTCCCCTACTAAACAACAGATTATATAAAATTAAATTAACGTTTTACATTAATTTAAAACCAAATTTCAGATACGAAATGGAAAAAAATTGCTTTATATTCAATAGAAAAAATCTTTAATGACTTTTTTAATTTTTAAATTATTGATAAAAAATGTTGCTTATTATTTTTTTCCTTCGATTTATACAAAATTTATCCATACCATAAAGTTTATGGCATAAACACTGAAACCAAAATCAAATTCAAGTTGATCCTCCGGGTTCATCAATCATCATTCATCATCCAATTTGAGATCACACTGTGATCATCACAGTGTGACCAGCTGCCATGCCTACCACTGAAATATCGATGTATTTCCCCTTTTAAAAATATCGATAGCTAGCAACATCGATATTCTCCTCTAGATCATACCGACAGTGTTGGCAAAATACCCGTGAAACCCATACAAGCTAGATTTTAAATGCAAATATGCTAAAATTATATATAAGAACATAAAAAATAAATGCTGAAACAGCAATAACCATACACGAGAATTAACATTACGGCAGATTCGCCCTGAAAACATCATAAGTTGGCAATTGGCTATAATATATATTAATAATTATTTATGAAATGGTAAAAATAAATGATGAAAACATGCAAGAATTTATATAAAATTAAGGGCATTTTTAAAATTAAATTAACAATGGCAATAACAAGTACTTGTTTTATTATAATTATTATTAATAATCCATAAATACAGACCGTATATTATGTTATATATATGAAACAAAAATATATAGGCCACGGAAAATGATATTTATATATTTTTCTATTAAAATAAAATTATAATAATTATATTAGATTTTATTATTTTATAAATGAATTTAAATTAATATTAAATTAAGCTATTTTTAAGGCTATATTGCCAGCAGTCTTTTCAGAGATGCTAGATTTAGCTTGAAGTTAGCTGAACTGGCAGCACTGGCATACCGATCACAAGTTGAAAGATATTTATAAAAAAAAATTGTGCTATTTACAAGGCAGGCTGTAGATTTTTCCGGAAAAACCGAACTCCACAGCAGTATTCCAAGGACCCATTGTCAAGGTGAGTGCTGGGCGGGTGGGGGGCGGCCTCTGGGCCATGTAAACAGAGTGCGTTGGCACCACGGCGGCCGTGGCGGAGCGCAACAAGTTCTTTTTCGCCCCGTTGGTGATGGCATTCCTCCAAATCGCGAGTGATTCATACGCCGAATAGATAAGGTGTGCGCCGTTTGTTTTCTTTCCTTTTGTTTTCACAATCTACCCTTTTTCGGGGTGTGCGTGTGTGTGCGACAGTTGCACTTGTTATTACAAGTTAATAAATTGGCTAATAAGTTTCCTTTATTCGATTCCCCAACGCAGCAGCACAATATCACAATGGAGAACAACGAAGCCCCCACACCCTCTGGATCCAATAACAACGAGTAAGTGCAAACGCCTCGATGGAAATTGAATCGATTGAATCGAAGCAACAGGCTCAGCGCACGAAAAGCAAGGAAAAGCCGCTCAAGTGACGTCATGGCTCTTAATAGACCGAAAACCGGAAAGAAAGTCTAGCGGTGGCAGTACAAACGACCTTTGGAATACCCTAGGAGTTGTAGTTTATGTAAAAGAGAAGCTATGTCGGTGGGGAAGTCATATTTAGATATGAAAACTATAGGTTAATGGTTTATATACTAAAGATTATAGGAAAATAGTATAGAAAAGAGTAGTTTTTCTATAAAAGAGGCCTAATATTCTCAAGATAATGGAAATTGGTATAGAAAACAGTTTATTTTAGATAGAAAAAGTCGTATATTTCTATAATAGTTGGAGAATTTTAGTGTAAGAATATAATTTTCTATAGAAAAAGGTTAATTAATTATATTTTGGTATGGTAAACTGTACTATAAAGGAAAAAACCTATATATTTATCCTTAATCTCTTATGCTTAGCATGTTTTTCGATAAGGAAATTATACTCCAACGATAAAACGATGTAAAAACCTTGTAATCTTCATCAGTAATCGTTTTTCAAAACCTTTTTTAATTAGATTAGTCACGATTAAGCTTCTATTTTTACAAATCACTTTTAGTTAAAGCCCAAAAATAGTAAGAAAACAAAGAAACAGACGAAGAAATAGACTTGTTAAAAATCTAAAACCCCCCCATAAAGCTTATCAGAAATGCATATACTTAAGAAAAAGCAATGAAATGGCTTCTTTTTTACTTTGCCAGTTAATAGATAATACACCCGGATGTCTAGCTAAAGGTTATCACCCAGACTTTCCTTGCTTTTCTACGCTGCAGCTCGAACCACAATTGGCTCCTGTTCATAAGTGTAAGGAACCCCCACAAACACACATAATATTGTACAGTTTTCCCATACTTCCGCCACCACCGAACGCGCACGACAACAACTACGATCATCATCAATATGGGGACCATCACATCAGCAACAACAATGCGGCCAACAAGCGACTGCAGCAGACACAGGCCAAGGTGGACGAGGTGGTCGGCATCATGCGGGTGAACGTGGAAAAGGTGCTGGAGCGGGACCAGAAGCTGTCGGAGCTGGGCGAGCGCGCCGATCAGCTGGAGCAGGGAGCCTCTCAGTTCGAGCAGCAGGCCGGCAAGCTGAAGCGCAAGCAGTGGTGGGCCAACATGAAAATGATGATCATCCTAGGCGTGATTGCCGTGGTGCTGCTCATCATTGTCCTGGGTAAGTCTAAGCACTCCGCTTTGGCTTTTTGCTTTTAGGGCTTCTTTATCTGGTGGCGGTATTAATGGCTTCTTTCGATCAGGCCAAAGATCAGTAGTGTGTAGCTAGGTGGCGGGTTTGGTATCTGGTAACTAAAGACACAAGTCGACGCCCTGCACGCCCTAATCTTGCTTAACCTGTGGTCTCGGCACTCGCTAACCTGCTAATCTGCTTCCAATCTGTGGCCAAAACGGCACCAACTAACCCCATAAGTGAAACTATTCGTACTGATGACAATCCGTTGTGAATTTCTGTTTACTTGCAGTGTCGCTTTTCAATTGATACAATTTAAGCCCTCTTACACACACACTGAAAAGCAAAAGCTATTCCGTTTTCCATACAGCAAAGTTAAGGTTCAGATTTATCGTTAAGCACGCCTCTGTGCTTGTGCCGGCCTACTCTACCACATACATACTAAATTGTATATTAAATTATATAATATATATTAGGCTAAGCAACTCCAAAAGTCGAAAGGTAATTGTTGTTCTTGTGTCTCTGTCTTAAGTGTTAATTATCATATTTGTTTAGACTCTAAGATTAGAAACTCGTGTGTAGTGACTGGGGTCTGGGACTTTATAACAGACTTTAGGGTGTAAGTTTAGATATAAGAATATATACATAGGCTGTAAGTCTTGAACTTCAGAGAACTTCTACGTATTATTCATAAAATTTGAAAACAATAGTTTAAAATATTAAATAAATTAATAAGCAGTTGACTAAAGTCTTTAAACATCTTGTACACTTGATTGTTTATTAATATTTATGACGTAGATTACACATGTCACTATTACTCGCCTTCGTAATACATTTAATAGAAATTATCTGTGACTAAGGCGATTTCTGTGACTAATGTTTTGAGGTAAAAGTTCGTCTCTTAAACAATTCTCTTTAAAATAATACATTTCAACTTTGTTTTCTTAGAGTTTTATTAGAGACAATTCAATTTATTCCAAGAAATCAACTGAATCTATAAGATTACAAGTTTATAGTAATTATTTTAGTTAATTTTCCATATTTAAGGTAATTTGTTTTACCTGCCAACGAAGAATAACTTGTTGAATATATTTTAAACTCCCTTAAAAAAACATCTAACATGTGTGCTCTCCCATTTTAGTGTCGGTCTGGCCATCTAGCAGTGGCAGCGTCAGTGGTGGAGGAGCTAAGGCCGTCAATGAGGCCCAGTATATCCCTCCCCCTCCGGACAAGTCTTAGAGGATACGGAACGGAAATGGACCAAACAACTATTCTAGGACGGGAATCCTTTCGCGCAAACACACACATACACACACAGAGGAGGGGAGGAAAATTCAAAAGAAGATAACTTACTAAAATCGCGCCTAAAACCTATATATATATATATATATTTAACCAGAATGTAATTATTAAAACTTAATGTTAAACCAAACACACATTTACGTATTGTAGCCGTGGCCAAAGGTCCTTGATATGTACGTTTTATATAGATACTTGTCTGTCATCCAATTGAAAATACATGATGCCACCTACACTTTAACCGAATCCAAGGAAATCCGCCAGAGTTTTTTGCCCGAAACAGTTTATCCATTTATTTACATTCAGCGACCACCATTCAACTGCACTTGTCAAAAGGAAAATAGTATTGATTTTCCGGCGAACCAAACCCGAGTCGCGCCACCCCGGCAAACAAACCAAACCAGACCAGGTGCTTGGCACTGAGCAACTGCCGCGCCAGGAGAAAAGGATGGTACTTTTTGCGTAAACATTTCGCTCAGCTGTTTCGATAGTCCGCGCATGCGCCTTCCTTACTTCAAGGATGGTCTAGAGAGGAGTTTCAGTAGGTCCTCAAGAGCATCTTAGTTCAGATATTAAAGCTGGTTGATCTATATAGAAACCTCTCTGTAATAATAGTAGGATCTTTGAGTTAAAAATAGAGTTATTAATATTTTATAATATAAAAGTAAAGATTAAAATGTATTTTTGAATCAGAAAATCCCTAAAAACTTCCACTAAACTGGGAAAATATTTATAAAAGTCAAAAGAAGCCTATTTTCCAAAGCTTCTCTGCTTTTTCTTTTATATTTCAAAGATCATAATGTAAGATTTATATAAATTAACCCCGAATTATCATAAAACCAAGCAATGAAACCACAAAAGATCAGCTCTTCAAGGCTACCAAGAAGGATCAACTGCAACATTTTAATAGGCATTAATAATTTCTAGGAGAGACTCTCAGAAATGTCTACCTAGATCAGAGTTGCTCTGACTTAACCATTAAGTTTGAGCCTTGTTCTGGTCTATTCCTATTTTCTCATATCCCACACCGAAGTCCATCGCCATCATGGAGGAACGTCGTCAGAGACAGCAGGCATACCGGCGGGCCCGCCGTAAATTTGCATGCCTCTCCTACATGCTGACCGTGCTCTGGATGGTGCTGGCCCTCATTCAGTGGATGGTTATTTCCCTAATGTGAGTTGGGCTGAGAATGGGATTTGGTTATGATATGGTCTGTGTCTGTTTTTAGAGAGGTGGTTCGAGATGTGTTCATTGACTGGTACTGGATCAGCATTATCTTCTTTGTGCTGGCTATGATTTTGGTTACGCTCTTCATTTTCATCGAGAAAATTCGCTATATAATCGTGCTCAACTGGGTGATCACCATTCTGATAGTGAGTGTGATAGTTGCATATAATTTGTATATAATATATTGCTTGGATTGCCTCATCCAGGTAGAGTTTGTAATCGTCGGATTGTTTGCCCTGGCGGCCAAAACCCTATGGCCAGACCTGATTGTGTGGTTCTTTGTGTGCGTCCTGCTGCTCTTCGTGTTTATCCTGCTTGGGTCCATTCTGCCGGTAGGAAGTGTTATCAATACTCTGGACTTTTATGTTAAGCATCATCTGTCTCCTGCAGCATGACCTGACCCTGGACGTGGTGACTCTGTTCGTGGTGGCCTTCATTTTCCTTGTGTCCACCGTCTTTTTCATCATGGTGTACGTTATCCTGGCAATGCCGTACTCCTTTTTGGTGTTCCAGATCTTCATAAGCATTGTTGTGCTGCTGGTAAGGAGCACAAGACTCCTAAGTTCCTGAAACCTTTTAACCCCTTTCCCTTACCAGTTTGTGATGTATCATGCTCAGACCATCAACGGAGGACGCTTTGCAGAGATGCGACTGAGCGATTACCTTCTGGCCTCGCTCATCCTCTTCCTGGACTTTATCATCCTTTTCCTGCTGACTTTCTACTCTCAGATAGTCTACAAACTGGCCTCGAGTCACTCCTCCACAACCTCCTTCACGTCGTCAACAACTAGCTTTAACACGACGACGGCAAGCAGTGAAAACCAGGAGCAGAACGCCCCAGCGGAGGCATAGGAAAAAATATTATTCTAGATCTCTCAGAATGGTTTAGCTCCAGTAATGTTAAATTCCTAAAGTAGTACCTGAAATAGATCTTTAAAGACTCTATTTAGGGGAAATGTAATTAGAACTAGATTTTGTTTTTAGATCTATTAAATGAAAATTAAAAATGTTATGAAATTAAAACAAGACATTTATTATTATAGGTCTCTACTTCACACCCAAATAAAACAGATTCGGGTGAGTTTAACTGGAACCTTGAAACTTTAATCGGATTTTTGACTAAACATGGATATTTGTAAACCTGATAGTTGTGGATCTTGATTGGTAATAGTTTAACTCTGCTCAGTAGTTATCTTACAATAGGATATAGACATGGGCATGCATATATATTATATATTCAACATTGATTGGTACTACGATTGATTTGCATTATTGATTGATTGCACAGCAGCGATGGATGACTTACATTTCCGCCTCCCCCAGAAACACTCCCACACATACATATATGTACAAATATGCTGATAAATCGCAAGGATCTAAGTTAAACTATGACAATTTTTCCCTATTTATAGTATTATAATTGGTTATATAATTTTAAAAATATTATTTTAGTAAGAAAAACAAAATATAAGGAGGTTTTACTAAGAAAATAATTCATAAACCATTATAAACTTGATATAATTATCTTCAATAAAATATTTAATGATAGGGAGTTTTCAAAATAAAAATAAAATAAGTTGGAAAGTTTAAAAATCTTAAATAATATTATAAATAAATTTTACAATCCCTTTATAGATTAATAGGAAGATAAAATTAATACTCTTTTTCCAATAAGCAAAAATTCTTCAAATTTAAATTTCCCATTACCTTTGTTCTCTACCCTTCTCTAAAATATATATGTATATCTGAAGAATAGTTTTAACTTAATGACTAGGACTAAAGTGACTCCATCGAGGAGGCTGCCGAACAAATGGTCGCATCCGAGTCACTCTCCCTCTCTCCCTGCTCCTGCCCCACTCCATGGGCGGAGAGCATGGGCTGCGAGTTGGGCGAGGCAAAGGACTCCAGCAACGGCGTAGCCAGCTCATCCAGGCTGCCCATTGGCGTAGGCGTGGGCGTGGGCGTGGCTCCGTCCCTGCTTAGAAGGCTGCTGTCCGTCGAGGAGGAGGACAAGGAGTTGTGGGATCGAGACTGCGAGGAGTAGCGTTCCATTAGCAGCTGGCTGAAGGTCTTGGCTGGCCAGTCCGGATCCTCTTCCGGCTGCTCCAAAGTAGGTGTGGCCAGAGGCGTGGGCAAACGAAAGATGCTGCTGCTAAAGGAGGCACTGCTGGCCGCCAAGGTCTCAAAAGGCTCCAGGAAACGCTTGCCATGGTACATGTTGCAGGTGGTGACTGGTGTCAGAAGGCTGTCCACGGATACTGTGACATCGCGACTGGCCAGGGGCAGGGTCAGGGGAAGGGTGGATTGGCTAGAGATCCCGCACAGGGCAATGGGTCGGAACTGGTTAAAGGGAGGCGACTTGGATGGGGAAAAGGACTGCGACAGCGAGTGGGAGTGAGAGGCGGAACTGCAGCTGCGACTGGCCGTGGACAGGGAGTGGGCATGGAAGGGAGCGGAAGCGGGGGCTAGGACACTAAGGGTCCGGCACAGTGACAGCAATTCAGTTTCTAGAAATTAAGAGCAAAGATACTAGAGTGGTTAGCAGGGATTCCCGAATACTCCAGCGGGACTTTTGGATTCCAACTAGCCATTAGCGATAGACCTAGAGGGACGACTACACTACCTGGGCTTCATACCTTCCGGCGACTCCTCGTTGTCCTCGCGAATACTAGCCTGACCTCCGGCAGTTGCCTGGCCAGCGGACTCCCGCACGACAGTGCGTCCGTACGAGTTGGTGGTTCCCGTGCCCGCGTCCAGGGTGGTCTGCACCACCACGTCCATGTGCGAGTCCAGAGAGAACTGTTTGCCGGACATAAGGATGCCGCGCACACGTCGTCGCATCGAAGGCGATTCCTGATGCTGCAAAGTCAAAGGTCCAAGTGGCCGTAGGATAACTGTGCACAGAACCGACTCACCGCTATCCGAACTCCAGCATAAGTCTTGGCCAGAAACTCATCTGCATCAAAGATGGCCGCAAAGGAACCGTTGACCACCTTGGGGGAAAGTGGAGAATTCGAGAGTAACAGGCTCGAGCCGAAGGCCTCACTTTTCTCCTTGGTTTCTAAGGGGAAAACAAGGATAACTTTATTTATTTACCTTCTTTTTTTTCTAGCTATAAAAAATAATATAAATACGTTTTTTAAAATAAAAACAAATGTATAAACCAGGACAAATATATTCTCAACGAAAACGAGTCCAAGGTGGATCGAGGTGCATTAACAAACTCAAAATACAAATAACAGAAAATGGTAACGGAACATAGGAACGGAAGCGGAAGTGGTAGTGGAAGCGGGAACGAGGGCTGCTAGATGCAGAAGGCCTTGCGTTTACCCTTGAGATAGACGCGATTGGAAATAGTAATGTTCATCTCCTCTAGCACCATGGAGGCCACCTGCCGTATCTCCATCCAGTCCTTGACGATGTCATCCAGTGTCGTGTGCGTCGAGGTGATCGTGAAGCGAATCACATACTGGCCCTTCAGCGACGAGGGGATGCAGTGCAGGTTGCCGCGATGGTTCAGACGCTTCAGTAGCTTCTCGGTGATCTCGTTATCCCCGCGTATGCGAAAGACCACCAGTCCCAAGTGTCGCTTGGCGGGCAGCTCGAACCGATGGTCGGCCAGGACCAAAGCCTCAAACTTCTGGGCCAGACGCACGCCCTCGCGGATGTGCCTTTGCAGACCCTTGATCCCGTAAGAGCGCAGCACAAACCACACCTTCAGCGCCCGAAAACGGCGGCTCAGCGGGATCTGCCAGTGCATAAAGTCCACGGCCACCCCAGAGTTTTCGTGCTGCAAATACAGCGGCTCCACATTGAAGGTCCTGTGCACCGCAGTGCTGTCCCGCACCCACAGGGCCGTGGCATCAAAGTGCACCATCAGCCACTTGGACGGGTTGAAGGCGATCGAGTCCGCCCGCTCAATGCCGCGCAGCCAGGTGCGGAATTCCGGACAGATGAAAGCACTGCCAGCGTAAGCGGCGTCCACATGGAGCCACAGGTGGTGTTCCGAGCAAACCAAGCCGATCTGCGAGTGAAATATATTTCAATTTAAAATATAAAAGTTTTACCAAGCGAATAATTAGTATAATTTCCACGGTCATTAAGGGAAAGGGAGTTGCTGTTCAAGCTAGTAGCTTATTGGAAGTATTCCCTGGACACCACCCACCTCTTCCAGGTTGTCAAAGCTGCAGCTGCCGGTGGTGCCGAGCGTGGCGCAGACCTAAAAATAAACCACAACGGGAAACTTAACTGCTGACATGTATTAATTGGCTCCGGTGGGAGTCAAGAATCGAGCTTCCCAAGTCTTCGCGTCTCGCAGCTGGCTGCGTTAGGCGGGCCAATTAATTTTGACAGAATGCCACTCACCCAGAAGGGGACCAGGCCCTGCTTAATGTCATCCTCGATGGCCTCGCGCAACAGTTTGCCGCGCATGGCCAGGTCCTCGTCCGCCTCGATGTACCGCATTCTGACGAGTCCTAGAAAGAGAAAGAGTGTGGCTTAGACCATAAGCAGCTTAAACAATAAAAAATAGTAAGGAGCAACTCAAAAGAAGTTCTAAAGATCCTATTAGATTATTTTGTTAAACCCACCAATCAACGCCGCCTTCTCCACACTGGAGTGCGCCTGATCCGAGCAGTAGGCCACCAGCCTGGCATTGATTTCCGCATCCTGATAGCCCGGATGCCGCTCATGGAATCGCTGGATAGCCCGCGTACGTCCCGCCAGCAGGCAGACCAGTGTGGCCTCACTGGCCGTCGTCTGAAGCACACCACCACCCTGGCTATTGGGGCTCAGGTGAAGGAAGGCATCCGGCAGACCGATCATCTTGCCCAGCCAGTTCATCACAATGATCTCCAGCTCCGTGCAGGCGGGCGAACTGGCCCAGGTGAAGCCCAAACAGTTGATGGCATCAGCCAGCATGTCGCCCAGGAGTGAGGGCATCGAGTTGAGGGCCGGGAAATAGGCATGCATGTGCGGCGACTGCCAGTGGGTGATTCCAGGCATCACTATTCTTTCCACGTCGGAGAATATCTTGGGCCAGGGTTCGCCCTCAATGGGAGCTGACTCGGGCAGCAGTTGACGCATATAGCCAGGACTCACATCCGGAAAGACACGACGCTCGCGTATATTCTCCAGATAGTCGGCTATATAGTCCACCATTTCCTTGCCTAAAGATAGATTTTTATATAATATTTCAAGTTTATTTGAAGTTAGAATTTAAGTTTATATTAAATCCATCGATTTGGTAATATATACGGCTAATGGCTGGGCTTTTCTGGGCCAGTGTGAGAATTCAATTACTTGGCCATCAAACGAAGACAAACGGCCGGGACAAATCGGCCTCGGGGTTAATCAAATATACGCCCCGTTGGACGGGATTTCCGTCCGGCATTTACATACGCATCTACCACTGTGTTTATGGCTTTATGGCCTTTTATAGTCTTGGCCCAAACTCACCCCTCTGACGGTATTCCTTGAAGTCCATGCTGCAATCGTTCCGCTTAACCCCTTGCTGATGACGCAGATCCCCTGCAATTGTCGTGCGCAATCAGTGTTCGTATCTCTAACTGAGTCGCTGTGAGTTTGGCCTAATCCCGTTGGACTTCGGACTTCGCACACACACACACACACTGGCACTGGGTGTCTTCTCTAGGCCAGCTCCATTTTTTGGGGAACTTGGACTAAATAGGAATGGCAAATGTGGTGGAGGAATGTCAACCGCTGACCGCTGGCAAAACACAGAGAAAAAATGGTTAACAATATAATGAAATAGTGATACTTGGCCGAAGCACACTTCCGATTTTGTGGGGCTTCTGGAATAAAAAGAAACACAGAAAGAAAAGCGCTTGGAAATACCGTCAGCTGTGAAAACACAGGGGTGGACCTGGGTCTTAGGTGCTGGAAGAAGACGGGGTTTCTCACTGACTAGGCCACCCAATTAAGCCACCGATAATATTTGTTCTATATAACTAAGGGGCTTTCGGGATCGTGGCCGGCTTTTATAGACCCGCAGAAAATCAATTAGATACCATAGGAAAATCCAATCGGATACGATTCCGTGGCGGGATGTTGTGTCGACAAGTTGTCGGAACATGGAAATAAATGTCAGTCAGGTCCACCTGCCCAGCACGATACCTGGGGCGGTGGCACAGGGGATGTCGCTCGTTTCCAGATCACAACCGATCCCCAACAAAATTCCGTTTAAATTGTCAAAAGCGCTCTCTAATTGTTTATGCTTGCTGACTCGCATAGCTTCGGTTATATATTTTAAATACCGTTAATTAAATATATATCTCGCCCGATCTGTGACTGCCACCCGTTCAACTCGTGCATCTCCAATTCTTCAACTGCATTTTGTCATGCATTTAGAATGAAGAAAACATGAATGTTGATTACATTTAATTGTTTATTACATTAAATGTTTAACCAATGTTGATAGTCCAAAAATTTTGGTTCATACAATGTTGCTGGTGATGGAGTTGTAGATTGAAATTTGGTGGCTATAAATTCCACAAATTAATGTTATTAAAAATATCTGGTTATTTTATAATAATATGTATTTAGTTACTCTATATTAGAAAATTATTTTGGGGTGTATTCATTGAAAGTATTAAAGACTTTATTCAGAATATTTGTTAAATATGGTATAGCTTTAATTTTTGATTTTATCAACTACCCACAAATGGTTTACTTATTAACTTAGGACTTGCCTAAAGTTTGTTACTATTTTATTATCGAATTAAATTTTGTTAAAATGTTTATAGCAATAACTTTTTAATTTATCAACTGCACACAAACTATTTATTTATTATTTTAACAAAATTCAAATTTCAATTCAAAGTTCTTTTTATTTTATTACCAAATTTAACACACAAAATCACAATTGAAGCAGAGGTTACCACGCACAGGACTCGACCCACAGTCGAACTGAATGAAATCTGTGGCATCCAGGATCTATTTATACTCGGAAACTGTTGCTTTGCTTCGTGCCAGAAAAAAGGACATTTTCATCCAATGAAAATGCGATTAAACAGCAGGATGGCTATTTTCCTAATATGAGTGACAACAACAATCAGCTTAGCGAAAAAGCGTGGGAGCAGCTGGAAAAAACGAAATACCCTTTACGAGTTTTAAATTCCCTTTAAATATTACATTTTATAAAAGAAAACAAATCTACGAAACTTATGAAAATGTAATAATTAATAATTATTCTTTAGATGCAATAACGATTTCCAGAATTATATTTAATACTGTTAAGGCAGATTTAAATCTTGCTGTAATTCTACTTAATCTTATATCAATATTTAATAATAATTAGCTTCACCTATTGCAATTTTTCACATAACTGTGGCGGAACCACGTGGTAATTATATATACATATATATTATTTAAGTTAATCTTCCCTAAGCCCGTCATTAATATTAACACATATATTAGTAAACCGCATCTAAAACGAATCAAGACCGTCACGAATAAGTGTGGCATAATGACGAACGTATTTCCTCTTTTTAAATACGCATTAAATTATTTACAAAACTATTTTATAGCAGTTATTTAAAGAAAAAAAAGGCAAATCTTCTTTGGTTACCACTAAGAAAATAAGTTAATATATAATATTAATTATAGTAAACTATATTTTTATTGACAAACTACCGTTTATTATTTATTTCTTAACCCTTTTTAGTATCCCCTCCTCGCAGAGAAGAGTATTTAAAACAGGCAACAGGCTGTTGATGGGCAACAAAAAGGACACCCAAGACCGAACAGGACGAAGGCAGCACGACAAAGAGAGACAATGAGAGGGAGGTTCAAGGAATGGCCAATGGCGTCGAGTGTCCTGTTTGTAGGGACCTTAACAGCTGGCCAATCGCTGGCGGGCAACTCCAGGCAGGATCAACAGGCGGTCGGCCAAGGCTGCTGCCTTCCTTAGCATCCCGTTTGTCTTTGCCAACTGTATACCCCATTTGGCCGGATTAAAAGACTATTCCCAAGGGAAAATACATACGTAGCAAGACAGGAAGGCATAAAATCTAAAGTTAGTTGGAAGTTTTTTAAGTTCGCTTTAAGAAACGCCCCAAAATATCAGAGAAGCAAATCAAGCGCCCCACTCATTACACACTTGTTACAAGGTAGAGGTGGGGTAAGCAGGGAGCACCGCGGAGAAGGAGATAGAGAGAGAAAGAGAGAGGTCAATGAGCTTTGTACTCGTCTCCGAGGAGACTCTGAAAATTTCGACAAAATACCGCTACATTGAATGGCTTTTGCACGTCGCTTTAGAGTGTGTGTGTGTGTGTGTACTGCATCTGTGTGTGTATTACCAAATATTGAGCAATAAGAATAAGAATTTCGGTTTCTTTTGGGCATGAGTCGACAACGACAGGCAGCAACAGTTACAAAGCGGCTTTTGTTCTCTCCCCCGCGCTTTCTTTTGCATTCTTATTAAATTTGCGGCTATAAATACATTTCGTATAAGCTTTTATTTAGCTGTGAGCAACAGATAAATACATTTCAAAAGTGCATGTGCATACAAAAAATAAACAAGAAAGCGAGGAAAGATCATTTCTCTTTGCCGCTGTACTGCTCGTAGCTCACCTGTGTGTACTCTCTTAAAGCGATCGCTTAGGCTTTCTCTCTCTTCTTGTACTTTCTTCACCCCATGTCTCTTAGGCACTCTCTTCTGCTCTCTCTCTGTCTCTGCCTGGGTTTTTTCGTGTGTTTTGATTCCTTCATTCTTGAGCGCTAAGAACGTTCGTTGACCTCCGTCGCCGAGTGTTGGGGCCTCTGCTTGTTCTTCGCTGCTTCTGCTGCCCGCTTAGCGGTACTTCTCAACCTGTTTTCCACCTCTCCCGCGCTCTCTTTCTGCTTGCTTGCTTGTGTGTGTGTGTGTGTGTGTGTGTGTGTGTTTGCCGTAGAAGTCTTCCTGTTTATTCAGCGATTAAAGGTGCAACTGAGCAAGCTCCGATGACGGGCCCCAAAAAAGAGACAACAACAAGTACAAAAGATACAAGATACAACGTCACGGGTTTCGGGTCTCTGACTCTTTCGAGTACGAGTACAATTGCGAGTATCAGTACGAGTTCGAGTACTATAACTCTGGCTCCGAACTTTCGGACATAACATCCCATCTCTGATTCTCTGATGAAATGCACGCATGACTCCTCTCACGGCATGTGGTATTTGTATCTGTAAACTCGAAATACAGTTCTACTTACGAAATACAAAATTTAAATGAATAAATATAAAACATAACCAATAGTTGTTTCTATATTTGTATTTTCATGGTAAAAGTTATCTAAGATACATCTGTATCTTAGTATCTTAAAGTTCTTCAGATGTATCTATTATATCTTTTTAAATGAAATATTTAATTTTCAAGCCCTGTAGTTAGGTACTATCTATAAATTAATATAATAAGATATTTTTTTAAATTGGAAATTATTACTATATGATTTAAGAAATATCTCTCAGTATCTTTTTTGTATCTTTTGATACAAAAAAACATTACACCTATTTTAAAATGTGTATCTATGTATCTTTTATTCATTAAAATGTTCAGATTCTTTAAAGTATCTTTACAGCCAGTTCTCCCTAGGAACACCTCACTGTTTTCTTATTATTTTCGGTTGCTGCGTGGATATTTTTGGGCAGTGATCACGCATTTAATTAGCAGGAATTCTTACAGGTGTGGTGGTGGTGTGCGTGTGTGCTAACTTCTTGGAGCTCCTTTCTCCTTTCTCGGCTGAGCTTCTGTTTCTGTTGCTGTTTCGGTTTCAGCTGGTTTCTTTTATTCTTCTTTTTTTTTTGCTCGCCTCCGCACAGGTTCCCGGTTAGCGCCCGAGGATGATGATTCCGCTTCCACCGCAGTTGAAGAGGATGATGATCATAATCATGATCATGGGATGCAACGGGTCTTCGACTCGGCCTCTCGCCATTTAGTGTGCAATCGATTGTCCCCACGTCCAGTCCAGTCCACACGGATTCCGGATCCCCAGATTCCGATTCTGATTTAGCTCTCCATCCTTCCTGACCCGATCCGTTCCGAAGCGCTTCGTTCCGCTCGCCGGCAAGCGATCATCGTCGTCTACGTCACCGGCTAATTTCACCGTTTGAAAACGGTTTGAACTAATTCGCGGGTTCTCTGCGATCATGATCATGATCTGGTCGAGTGAAGAGTTCAGAGCCTTGACACTGCTCCAATGAGTTCAAGTGTGTGTGAATGAAAGTCGTCTGTCCATTGATGAGAGCCAAGAATCTGTAACTACCATGCCAAGCACCATCAGAGGTGAGTGGGAGGTGGAGGCTACAAATATTATATATATTGGTATAAAATATTGTTATTGAAATGCACATATATACATATAATTATTATATATTATTATAATATCATTCTTTTATGATATATGCCAAGAGAGGTTAATGGTTGGAATTATTTCAATATGATAATTGAAGGCTTATAGTAGCAATTATAGGTACTATTACATATTTATGAAGTAGTTTATTACCATATAGAAGCCCGAATTTATTAGATTTTATAATAGATTGTTAATGGAACAATTTATTTTTGGTATTAACGATATGAGAATGTTATTTAATAGACAGTTTTTGATTTATTAAAGGTTTAAATAAATTTTGATTTACTTCAAATAAGCTTTAAATCTTCAGCCCAAAAAAGTATGCAAATTAATGCAAATTTAAAAAAAAAATTAAAAAATAATTTGTTGAAAACAAAACTTTTATTATCCAACATTTATCTGTCTTTGTATTTAAAATTTTCTACTTGAAGAAAAAAGAACAAGTAGCTGCTTTCATTAGCCAAAAATTCTTAGTGAAGGTTACAGCCTTTTCAAACGTAAAGCAATTAAAAATAATAACTTATTACCTGCTTAAATATATTAGTGATCCATATATTATGTAATAATTAAAGATCATAAGAAAACATATTTATCCACTAACTTAAAGCCACCTTACATAGTTTTCTTTTTGAAACCAATTTTGCAAAGCAAAAATTCAAGTTTCTCTGGGCCACCGTCAACCTTGCTTGGCTAAGACCGCCTAATGGAATCATTAGGCAGGCATAGAAAAAAAAATACATTAATTGATTATAAAAGGCAACGGCTTTCAATAGCCGCAAATAAATGGATGGGATATGCAGTCAAGCTGCAAGACATGCAAGGCAAACGCAGCGAAGCTAGCTAGCTGCTGGATTTCCGATTCTGGCCAAAAGATTTTACCATTTTACCACATCTTCAAGGCAGCAACGGCGCACAGAACAGCACAACGGCAATGGGCAAAATGTTGCCTCATCGACAGCGGGGCTGCAATAAACCAGTTGGAGGTTGGAAGTCGCAGCTAATCTTGCAACACAGTTGCGCAACAAAGAATCCGAGGCAACGGTACTAACGTGTTTGTCGGTGGCTATTGTGGCTACAAGTTCTTCTGTTCTCCGTGGTTCTTTTTCTGTTTTTTTTTTTATTCTTTTCTTTTTTCTTTTCTTGGCAATCAGCTTTGAGCCAGTTGCGTGTAACAGGTTTTTCCTCTTGAATAACTGGGACTTTCTTACGGGACTTTTTCGGAGAGTTTCTGCAGAAGAAAACAGGTTAGAATCGGCACAGACTTGCAATAGATGAGGCAACCGAGCCAGCCAAGCCAGCAGGCTGCCAGCCGCAAGAAGTTTACAACGGTGAGGCACACATTTTCACGTTCACGTTAGAACCAACGGTGTTTTAGCCAAGTTAGCTGCAAGTCGCTGGCAGAACCAGTTAGCTCTTGATTGTCGTTGCGCAAGCGGCCAACAGGCAGTCAGCAGGCAGGCAGCAGCTCGAAGCACCACAAAATAAATCTAACATGATTTAAGCAACGGAAAAACATGAAATATTAATGCCAATGCTTGACTCAGCCCATCAAGAGGGCCCTCTAATGATGGCCAATATCCGAGATCTGTTAGGTTTGGGCCCAGTTAGGCGATTAGTCCAAATTCGCGCTGCCAGAGTTGGCCAATGCCCGACTTGTTCTCCCTTTTTTTCTGGTCTCTTGGGGGTCACGTCACGCAGTTATGGAATGAATTGTTGCGGTTATATAGCTGTTATTGGGTTTATCTTTTACTGAAAACTGGGGGCCTATGGCGGTGAGGGTTATTAACAAATCTGGTAATTAACTTTTGGTAGCTTAAAACCTTTAATTTATGTATAAGAGCTTTAATTGTTAATTTATTAATATATTTATAAAATTTCTTCATTAAAAAGGCTTCTTTGAAAGGAAATTCCCTCAAATTTCCACCCATTTCAAAAACTACCGCCCTTTGGCTTTCCACCTCGAGTGTGCAGAAATTTCCTCTGTTTTCCATTTCCACCACAACGGGAATTTCCCACGGCGGCAGGCACTCACACCCTCGCTCTTTTAGCTAAGGGTGGAAAAGCTGCGCAACAATGTACGCTTCCGAGTTTTCCGAGCTGCCGAGTTCGCGAGTCTTTGCCGAGTTTCCTCGTTCACTCGCTTCCACCGTCGGGCTGCCGCTTCCAGTTTTTCCTGGCTATGCACTTGGCATTATGCCTACTAACCCTATTTTCGCAGCAGTTCGCAGCGAGCCCCATTTTCCGAGTTGCATGCGGGGATACACACACACACATACACTCTAGTTATTGCGATTTTCGCACTGAAACTGAGGCGCAACCCCCACGAAACGGAAAGTTTGTGCAGCGCCACGGCGGCGAACTGTGTTTGTGGCACTCGAATTTGGGACACATTCCTGTAAAGGACGCAGCTCCGGTCAGCTGCTGTTTTGCAGTTTTGTGCGAAACAGAAAAAGATACAAATAAATAAATAGTAAAAACGCGCGCGTTGTAAATTGAAGAAAACTTGAATAAATTAAAAATTAAAAATATAAATCAAATCGAAACAATATTAAAGTGTGAAATAAACTCGGAAAATAGTGGAATAACATGTTGAATATCTAAGATATTCGAATATATATCTGTGAGTGTTTTTATCGATTTGCATGGGTGCCGCTGAAAAATCGATTATTAAAGCCAAAGCCCAGTGGCCACTTTCCACTCACTCACACAGCTGGTGGTTGTTGTTGTTGTTGTGGTTGTGAGGTGGCATTAGGGGTGGCGGCGGTTGCATAGAAGAGGGTTGCGTGCCGCAATGTGGGAAATCAACAGCAGGAGGAGCAGCAGCAGTAGCAGTGGCAGTGGCCGTACAGGCAGAAGCAGCACCAGCGACACACTTCCAACTGTTTTGACGTCGTCGAGTTCCAATGGCGCTGCTTCCACCGAATGCTGCAGCGCAGCCTTGCAGCCATCCAGCGGCGACGCGTTGCATGTGCAGCAGCAGCAGCAGCAACAACAGCAAAAACAGCAACAGCAGCAGCAGGATACGAAAGCGAGGATGACAACGACCACAAGCACCAAAGGACACAGATACAGAAACAGTCACAGTCACCGATACACAGCAACAATTGCTGCACAATAGCCCCGCAATCGCAACAGCAACATATTGTGGCCAAGAAAAACATAAACAAATATTCAGAAAAATCAAAAGACCATTAAAAAACTATAAGCAACAAAATAGATCGCATAAAATCATTTAAAAAACAGTCTCCAGGACATGGCACAAAAGTTACGTTGAGTATACGACGCGTATTTCCAGCTGCAAAACGAACCAAAAACGAGCCCCGAAACGAAACGAAACGCACAGGTGCATCTCACAAGACCCCCCCTGAGCCTCCTTCCCGCTCCGGTATCTACACCAATTGACAAGCAATCGAAGGAATTAACAAAAACATTGTTTATTAGTCTCGGCAATTTTTTAAGTGCACTTTCGTAAGGCTGATTTTGAATTTATTTCGATGTTGTGCTTCTACACCCCTCTTAAAAAAAAAAATACACAAAAAATAATGGCAAGCAATGAACCAAGTGAAAGTGAGCAGTGAGTGATTAGTGATTAAGCCGAGGCACTGAAATCCCTCAGAGACTTTTGAATCTTTGCGAGTATCGGTTAGGAAACGGCCGCCACAACGGATAGGCCAAGAGACCTCCTGCTGATCCAGCAGGCCAAGCCCGCGGGCAGTGGCAGCAGCTCGAGCTCCAGCTCCTCCTCAGCCAGATCCACTTCATCCTCCACCTCCTCATCGGGTGGAGGTCAGGTGTATATCGACACCGATGCCGCCACAGCGGCGGCAGTGGCCAATCTGCGCAGCAAGGTGCCTTCCATATCGATAATTCCGCTGCCCGCCAACACCACTATTGTGGCTAGGAGCAGTGCCTCCAGTGCTGCTCCTGCAGCCCTGCCCCAGCTGATTCACACGGCCAGGAGTGTGTCCAACAAGTCCACTGGCACCTCGCCACCGCTGACCTTCATCTCGGATGCGGGAGCGAGTTCAGGCGGTGTAGCTGGAGGAGCTCCTGCTTTGGCCCTGCTGCAGCGACCACAGCAGCAGCATCAGTATCAGCAGACGGACAAGTGCACGGTGCTCAAGCTCCAGTCGGGACTGGGGCCAAGCACCAGCACCTACCTGCAGATCGAGCAGCAGCTCAGCGAGCTGGAGGCTGCCGACGAGGAGGAGGAGAACATGGCCAGCCTGCTGGGCAGTGCGCCGCCGGCTCAGATCCTCGCCAACCAGCCCATCATCGTGAAGATCGAGCCCACGCAGTCCTTTCACATTGTGGATGAGAGCGACACCAGGGTGCTGAGTTTGCCTCTGAGTGATGCGGACAAGTTGGGTGCCAGCTGGATAGATCTCAAAGATATAGCCGGGCTGCAGGCCGGCGGTGGAGCCACCCTGCTGGATGTGTGCTTTGAGCAGGCCAACGAGGAGGGCACCATAATAGCCACTGTGCAGCCGGAACTGGACACGGATCTGGAGGCGGAACTCGAGGGGGATCCAGAGGAGGATGAGACTGAGCAGGAGCCACCAGCGCCCAAGAGACTGGCCACTAGCAGGACGCAGCCCCAGCAGCAGCATCAGAACAGGCCACAGCAGCATCACCAGGTGAAGTTTCTCTCGGATCCACCGGCTTTGGCACGCTCCAGCAGCTTTAGCAGCCTCAGCAGCTTCAGCAGCCTGAGCAACATCAGCTCCGTGTGCAAAAACATGGCCAGCAATGCTGCCAACACTGGCAACACCAGCAGCAGCAGCGAGAGCCACGCCAGCAACCTCAGCCAGTTAAAGCGATCCAAGGATCGAACGCCGCCGCCCATGGCACCGCTGAGCAATAACCAGAAGCCCGCAGCAGTGGTGGCCACCACCACGACATCAGCAATAGCCACGGCAACATCAGCGGCAACAGCAACAGCAGCAGCAGCAGGAACAGCAAGCACGCCAGCAACGTCGGCGGTTAGGGAGACAGGCGGCAGCAGCAGCAGTCATCATGGCAGCAGCAGCGGCAGCAGCAGCAATGGAGCTATGACAGGTAAATCCCCTTAAAATAGGCTTAAAGCCAAGGCTTGGCCAGTTAAGGCCAGGCTTTGCTATTCATTTTATATATTAATTTTTATGGGAGTTTTTTATTACGAGAGATTTCAGGAGGGACAACAAATGGGTTAAGTTTAAGAAATTCTAACAGAAATTTTAAGAAATTAAGTAAAAAACCATTATAAAAACTTATATTTATACATTTTTTTGTTTCCTAGTTTGTGTTAAGCTTGTCTTGTGTTCATATTTCTTAGAAGAAGCTTAGTTTTATGAACAAAAGTCAAGAAAAATCCAAGTAAAATCTTAAAGATACAAGAAACCCATCAGATAGCTGGGTGTGCCAGAGAATCTCAACGATCTCAAGTCAAGGATTCCCCCTGAAAGATGCGTTCACAGGCCATAAAATTCCCCATCAAATTCTATGAGGCACTGCAACTGGGCGCATTCCACTTGTTGCCAGTGCAGCGGCAGTGAGCACTCACCCAGAGCAACCGCCGGTGAACAGCAATGGCTCAGGTAATCACTGGCACAGGTAAACATACAGCTTTTCCGCCCTCACCCTCCCCCCAAAAGAATCCGCGTCCAAAAGCTATGCAAATGAACGCTCGGTGAACGCTGATTGCGCAAGCATCCCCGGGCGGTGGCGGCAATTAACAGGCTGACACATCAGCAACACATCTCGGCAACTCAAGACGGCTTCAACAGGTGTATACACACACACACTACCTATGCTAAAACAACTAAAAGGCTAAAAAGAATTTCAATTTACAAGCCTCGATTTATTGGCTATTCACCTTTGTGTGGCTGCAGCCACTCGGTACGGGCAAGTGTCCCACTTTCCATAGTCAACAAAAACGCAGCAACAAAAAAAAAACATGTTTTGACATACTAAATAAGCCGCTGCTAGGCTGCCTGCCTAGCTTTTGGCCAAGTCTAGCTGCTGCTGCTGCTGTTCTTTATCATTAGGTTCTGTTAGCTGTTCTCTTCTTTTTGCGATTCTTGCTGCCTCGTCACATTCGCTTTACTGCTGTTGCGGCACAAGGCACAGCAACACCGAGCCGTTCTTCTGCCGCCTGGCTCATATTTTTACCGTATCACGAACCTTAGCGGTAAAAACGTCAACTACAAACTATACAGTTAGCTGAATGAACAGTGGGAGAGGTGGGAAAGAGGGAGTGACTGAGAGCGAAACTCGGGCCTAAACTTGGCTAGAATAGAATTAACGTTTATACACGTTAAATAAATAAAAAAACCATAAAAACTTGTGATTAATAATAAATATTTATGAGATACTTCTGGAAATTCTTTAAATTTTCACACAGAAACTGAAAAAGTTCTTTGAAATTTTCTTGAAAAGATATTTGGCCATCTATATCTATCTTTTGCTATTTGTTTACTAATATACCTTTTAATTTTATATTTATTTGAATTTCTTTTAAATTTCCAATTGAATAAAAAATTTCCCTCAGTGCACTCACTCAAGCATAGAGCTTTGGGTATGGGGCTAAGCTGAAAAATTGATTTGGCAGCGCCTCGGGCCAGTGAGTTGATTCTGTTCTGTTCACTTGATGACTACAAATGAGTGTCAGTCACTGACACGACTTCTTTCATGCAGAAGCCCTACAGTTTGGGCCAAGATTGATCTATATTTTATAGGGTTCCGTTGATATCTTTCCGCTGGGGGCCCCTAGTAGCCACCATACACGGCTCATTAGCAGTTCGGGGCGGTGGCCAAAATGTCGTATTTTTAACTTGGTCTCGTGATTGATGATCGATATTTTGGATTTGTTACCTAATTGCTGGCTATCCTCTAGAACGGGATCTTGCTCTCTGGGGAAACGATGTATCACCCTTTCGATTTGCCAAGAGATTATCCGCTTTCTCAATACCAGAAGCTTATCTTTTTTGCAAATGAGGCAATGAAATTTGAATGGAATTCTTGGGACTTTAAATGATTTGTGCTTTTGAAAAAGAAGAAAATAAAAAAGAAGAAATTATTTGAATAAAATAGAAAGAATTGAATAAAATATAAGGTAATTTGCATATTTTAAAGTATTTGTAAACATCTATTTAAAAATCTATATATGTCTTTTAAGTTTTCTTTGAAGATTCAAAGAAATAAACCAACTAAAACTGTCTTACGATTAGTTTTGTATTGCCTAAAGGTTAATTTATAAAATTAATAAGCTTATTTTATGAAATTCCTGTGAAATCAATTTCAAATTTCAAGCGTATAAATATATAAAGATGGTGAAGTACCTTTAGCCGTCACGTGGAATTTTCAAAATGATTTAAATCGTTTGGCAAAAACTCGTTTGGAGCCACCAAAGTAACTAACTAACAACTAAGAGGGGGAATGTATTCACCACAAGCGGATTTGACAATGATTAGCCCACATAATGGTAGTTGGCAAAAAAGATGTAAAACCGAAAAAAAACATAAAGGTTTTCTTCATCCGAACCTTTCTGCAGATGAGACGACCCTGAACGTGGTCGATGGACTTTGTCGCCCGCCGTCGCCGAATCTTCAGATGTCGCAAGCGAGATTACGAGATATATCTTTGGCCAGGCTCTCGACACTATCACTTTTGCGATATATCTAAAGCTTTATTGTTGTAATTTCCCATATGATTTGGCGGAGCCCAGGCCCGAGTTCATTATAATTTTGGTTGGACAACGCTTTGCATTTCATGCATGAATCTTTCGCCGACTATTAGCCAGGTCCGCTCCGCATGAGGCTTCGTTTTTTTCTTCTTTTTTTCCAATCGAGCGTGGCGAAGTTTCATTATCATATTTTCGATTTGGCCAAAACTTCATCGATACTCTGCTGGGTCTGCGATGTCGTAACAAGCTCGGTTCATTTTTTACTGGCTGACTGGCTGGCGCTCATCTATGCAAAATGCGAATTATGCTGCACACACATCCGCTCGCCATGTATCTTCGCATATTTGTATCTTTGTATCTGCGAGATGCAGAGCTAATGGCTTCAGTATCTGGCCGCGTCAACGAAAATACATAAATTAACAAAAACGAAATATTAATTTATAACTCTAGCGCAGCTCTTGTCTTAAACATTTACATGGAAATTTACTTTTTTATTTTGATCTTCTTTAGTTTTTAGTTATCGGTTTGCTTTTCATTTTGGCAAACTTCGAAAGCCAAATTGCCAAATGATTTAAACTAATTTTAACATTTTTAATTGGCCAGCAAACTCCGTCTGCAGTTCACCTTGACTGTTTGGTTTTTTGCATTTTTGCAAGCAAAATGTTTTGAATATTTATAAAATTAATAAAAAAATATATACGCATATTAGATGAGCGGTTTCGGTATTTAACCTAATTTTAGTTTTATTAGGTTTTAAAGAATGTAATAGATTATATTTTACTATTTAGTTTCCATTATTACAAGGAAGGAGGTATACGTATCTTTAGTACTTTGTATATATTTCTTTACTTAACAAATATTTTAACCCTGGCTAAAAGTTAACAAAATATTTTAATACCATTACAAGAAGCTAAATACTTATATATGTAGGTCTTTATTTCAGTAAAGCTTATTTATATAAGTCTTTTATTTTATTAAAATAATTGATAAGGCATTTTCTTTTACCAAAAAGGGAAGGAAAAGGTGGAATATTATTAAGGGAAAGCCTGATTTACTATAAGTAGTGCCTATATTAATCACTTCTTCCTCAAAGCCAAAACAACTTCCTTAATATTCCCTCGTAATTTAATTTTCTATAAAAACCCAAGACAAAATATTCAATAATGAAAAGCTGGTTGACAGGACCCAAGCGCTATAATTTAGAGCCAATTTCCAGTTAACCCCTTCCGCTTCCCCTTTTCCTTACCCACCCGAAAAAGCGTTTGAAGCAATTTGCCAACTTAAAAAGTGCAATTAAAGGCTGGCCCGCTGCTACTGACTGCAGTGCACACATTTTGGCCTAAAAAGCAATTGACCTGCTAATTGAAGGAAGCGCCAAAAAAGCTCCCGCTCTTTGCTTAAGAGAAACCAAAATACTTGGGGCCGAAGAGAGCCCCCAGATAACAGCTGATTAGGCGGCAAGAGAGCGGCAGTCAGATTGCTTGTGGAAAAACTTTCAGAGCGGTTGCTATAGCGAATGAGCGGCCCAAAGCGGACGAGGCAAATGAGTGGAGCACACGAGAGGCAGTTGGAGGGGCGGGTGAAGCGAGGTTGGGGCAGCGAACTGAAGAAGTCATCGGCACAGAGACACATATACCCATTTACTACTCTCTTTTTATACGCGGTAGCCATAGGTTACAAGGGTATTATAGCTTAGGGCCAGCTTATAATGTAATGTAACTGGGCATAAGGAAGTATCTCCGACTGAGTAGAGTAAGTATATTAGTAATCAACTTCAACTGAATAGTATTCTGTATTTTCATGTTAAAACAAATACCCAAGGCACAGAGTACTCCAAGATACTCTTTTCAACATTGATACAAAGCGGATAGGTATGCCAAATAATTTCTTAACAGCTTAAGTCCAAAAACCAGTTAGTTTTATTTATTGAAGGCACACCGATTTGAGTACAGGGTATCTTTTAGTGCAGCACACCCTCCCATAGCTTTCTTACTTGTGCTTGTTGGGGGAGAGAGAGAGCCGCCGCCGTCGCTCTCTGCTGCCGCATTGCGACGCTGCTGCTGCGCTGCCCGCAGCGCTGCCGCCGCACGACGACAACGAACTCGATAGCATTTTGAGGCACTCTTCAGCTACACCTCGTATTGAGCGTTTCGCGGCGGCGGGTTACGATGCGTGGCGCGTTGTATCTTTATTATTAATTATTTGTTGTTGTTGTTTATACTCTCTGTAACCGTATTATTTCCCATCTCGCGTGCCAGCGTGTGCGTGCGTTTGCGTCTGTGTCTGTGTGCCTCCTCTCTGTGCGTGTGTATGTTGTGTGTCGTCTATGCGTTTTGCCCCCCTCCACAGAAAAAAACAAGAGCCCCCCAAACACCCCCCTCGGCCCACGACACCTTCCCCCCTGGGAAAAAAATATATTAAAATAAAAAATAAATAATTAAAAAGGCAAAACCACGCGTGTGTCAAGTGCTAAGAAATAAATACGAGAAATATTTGCAACATGAGTTGCAGTTGCAGTTGCAGTGGCTGCAACGGCGGCAGCTGAAGTTTGATCGGTTTCAGATCCACACACAACCACAAATAAGCGCAAGAATCATAGATTACGCCTATATCTATATAGCTATACTCTGTAGATACTATACAGTACCAGTCAGTCAATCAATCAATCTAAATATCGTGTGCATTCAAAATCCACATCGTGCCTACAAAAAAAAAAAATAACGAAAATTAAAAACTGCAACAATTGCAACGCGCAAGGAATAAAAACAAATACCAATACCGATACCGATACGGAAACGGAAGTGCCAGTGACGTAATACTCTTCAAAACTACCGTAAAATCCAGGCGACAAAAAAGGGGAATGCAAAATACAGCTACCCTCCACCCACACAGCCTCCTCCCCCTCGATTGTGCAACAAAAACAACGCCAATCTCTGTGTATGTGTACGATCGGTCAATATATATATGTGTGTGTGTGCCGAAAGGATAAACCACTTAATAATATTAACAAAAAAGAAAATCATCGCAACATGGAAACACACAAAACTTTCTCGGCGCCCGAAAATTGGATAATTTATTGGAATAATCAATTTTTGCCTCTAATTGGATAGCTATAACCACCAGCCTATGGATATATCACACGATCAGGGATTTAATGAGATTGTTTGGGGAAATTTATGGCATCGTTTAGGATTAGCTAGCAGGCATATTTAGAGTTTATTAAGGACACGTGCACATTTTGTTTTATAGTTGGACTTTGCACTGAGATTTCAAGTGAAGTTTGAGGGCTTACAAATTTCTCAAAAAATATATATAAAGAGTTATAGGGTTCTAACTGGTACAAGTTAAATTTGTATCTAAGAGATTGGAGGAATGTGATTTTAATTCCAAAATATATTTTGAAAAGAGAATTTCTCTGTTGTTGGATTTTGAGACACTTTTAAAAATTTTTTTAAATTCCGTTACAATGAATGATAAAGTATTGTGTTTTTAAGAAAATTTAGATAATGCAACGCATTACCTGTACAAATCTTTAAAAACAAATTGAAAGTTTTAAGAACAACCTCAGATTTATAGTTTTGAAATATAGTATACTAAATATTTTAGGACCCAGCACAAAATGCTGTTAGATCATTAAATTCCTCTATTGTTGTGTGCCCCATCATGAGGTTGGGGTTTTCCGTTGCTAGATACTTGGGAATGAGTTTCCCCCAATTACCAACCCCTTTTAGGGGGCAACTATTGCCAACTGTCAGTTGAGAGATTTTCGCAATTTTTCATAGTGTTCCCTGTAGTTTGTATCCCAGTATCCGGCGGCGCTGCATCTGTTTCTGCTTTCGGCGTGGTCCATTGTCTTTGCCCATTCTGTGGAGATCTTAGGAGCCCGAATCTCCGGCAACAAAGCCCGAGATGCGATGCTATGCCCTTTTCTTGTCCATAGTTTTCCCCCCTTTGTGGCATACAGCTTGCAGCCAGCCAGCAGTTTTGTGTCTGCGTCCATTGTGGCAACTTATGATTATCAACAATTGTTATTGTTGTCGTTAGAAGCAGTTAGAGGCGGTAGTTGCACCGACTTCTATCCTCCGTACGGTTCAGTTTCAGTTCAGGCGAGTTCAGAGCAGAGCAAAGTCGGTCGTCGGTCGACGGTCGTCGCCGTGTGGCCACCACCCACTTGGCTCCTCCTCTGGTGCCTCCTTCTCCGCTTTCTGAAGCCCCCTCTCCTGCCTTTTTAGTCGACTGTTTGCATTACCGTTAGTGGAACAACATTGCTAAGCACACACAGGCACACAGGCACAGACACAGCACACACTCCATGTGTCGCCCATAAGTGTGCCACCCCAGCAGCAACAACAACTAAAGGATGCACGCAAAGAAAAAATGAAAAGAGGAATTGTTGGTAGACTATTTTCAGAAATTCATTAAACATAGGATGTACTGGAAGGGATTTACTTGATCAAAATAAGGCATTAAAAACTAGATCAATAGTATTATAAAAAGATATAGTTCACTATTTTATAGTAATTTCAACAAATTAAAATAATATTTATGAAGATAGATGAATTTTCCACGATTTTGGATAAGATTTAAGTAATATCCCATAGAAGGTACTGACTTGAAAGGATCTTAAAGATAAGTAACAGGATTCAAGAGCCTGCATTATAATAGAATCTCAGGCAATTCAAAATATAGAACCCATCTCGATTTTAATCGATTTCTGTGACATTTTCTTGCCGTGTGGAAAGCGGAAAACGGCCTAAGCAGAAGTCGCTGGCGGAAAACTGGGGGCAGCGGCAGGGCAGAAGCCCACCCATTCCATAGGTCATTGGTCTTTTTCGTCGGCGTCAACGTACTGCGACGGCAACAACAACACCAACAGCACGGCAGCGCTGCAGCTGCGACGCCGACAGCGCTGCCTTGTAAACTTTGTCGTCTGCTTTGCTGTCGCTCTGTTGCTGTTGTAACTGTAACCGCCTTCGGCTTCTGCCTCCCACTCCCCCCAATCTATCGAGCGCCTCTCTCTCTCTCACTCCCCCTGGGCACTCTTTCTCTTTGCTCCATCATCGGCTTGACCGGCTCGTTAGCTTTGGGGTACCGTTAGTAAGTTCGTTGGCGCTGCGAGAAGAGAAGAGCCGAGAAGAAAGAGAGAGAATTTCACATTTCCACAGCACACTACTCTGTGTACACGGTGGGGTCTGGCTATTCATTTTCATTTTCTTTTCAGCATTTTCTTTGCATTGCGTTCCGTTCCGTCTATATGTAAATTTCTCTGCTCTCTCTCTCTCTCGCCCCATCTCTTTATGCCACTGAGCTGGCACAATTTCAGTGTTGTTGCCGTCGCTTTGGTGACGTATTTTATATGTCTGCGCCAGCGGCTTCCGCATGGCCACCCAAAAGCCACCCCCGAAAAGCCGCCCAACAAAGTGATTACACTACCCCCACCCGGCACTGCCCCCCCGTCGGAGCAGAGAGTGGGTGAGGCGGAGAGAGAGGAAGAGAGGGAAAAGTAAAAATGTTTTTATATTCATTGGGTTTGCCGGCTCGTTAGTGTGTGTGTGTTTGAGCTTTGGGTCATAGAACTTTTTTCTATGTTTACCCACACACACACAGACACACACTGGCAAACACACCCACAAATGCTTGGCGACGAGATTTATGCGCTGCATTTCAGAGTTTTTCCCCTACAATCCCCCCAATTTCCTCGCCCAGCCCCCCGTCTGTGTCTGGGCACCCTTAAATCCCATTTCTTTATCGATTTTTCATGTTCATGTCCATATAATCATCGCCCCGCAAAAGGGAGTTGCCAACCGAAAAAAGGGAGAGCTAACAGGCTTTACTCGGGGTTTTCCTTTTTTCGAGGGTTTGGGGTTCGGCACAGTTCCCTGAATTGCGTTGCTTGCATACAGGAAAATGTAGGATCATTGGGAAAATGTCATGTCCTTTTGGATAATATATCATTGAAGGTGATTCGATATAAAATATTTCGATATACTCTTTTTTAGGGATATACTCAGGGTTTATTTTTAGAGTTTAGTATATAGGGAATAGGGTGTTTGAACAATTTTCATAGGAGTTAGAAGATAATAGGCTTTTACCTTTGAATACTTTTGTTATATATTTTTTGTTACAGCTAACAAATGTACAAAAATAAAGGTTAATAATAAATTTGTTTAAATATGAAACCTGAAACACAATACATCATAAAATATAAAATTATGTCCTGAACAAATGTGTTCTCCTTGTTGCGATGAATGTACCGTAGTAACTTTACCTTACTTTAATGTTTCTTAAGAAAGAACCAAAATTATAACTATATCTTGATTTTACTCAGGCGAAAAAGATACTTTTAATAGTATGAAATTGTTCTTTAATTATGCAAAGTATCTGAGATTCTTTCATATATCTTAAATCATAAATGTTGCAAAAATTGTAAAGCAATAAGCGGCACACACACACACACACACACACTCGTAAGAGGCGGCCATCTTTCGATCAGATCTATCGCTATCGAACTATCGAAAGATGACGCCATTTTGATGAAAACCAATATCCCATCCGCAGACATCATTCCCGTGCAATATGCTGAATGCCATGAATTGGCCATGGCTGACAGTGCGTAGCAAAAGTATTTACATAACTGGCCAAACCATTTTGTACATCAAAGTGTTCAAGCTGAGGACCGATTAAATATATACAATATAAAACTGATGAACGTTTCCAAGGCAGCGACAGTTCGAATCGATGAGAAACAGATTGCGCCTAAATGTCTTCCGGAATTAATTGTCGTGAAATTTTCGTATTTTTGGAAATTTTGATTTGGAATCAAGCAAAACAGAGAAATCGACAAAACAATGAGCATAGCAACAACAATAACAACAACAACCACAACAGCAAAACAACAACAACCAGCAGCAGCAACAAGCAACACAATAAAAATCACAGCAACCGAAGAAGCAGCAACAATAACGCAGTGAAAGTGATAAAACAGCAGCAGCAGCAGCAGCGGCAGCAGCAACAACAATTGCCCAAAGCAACCAAAACCAACAACAACAAAAATTCAAACGGCAACAACTACAATAGCAATAACAATAATAACAACAACAGCAACAGCAATCTGCACATATTGCAAAAGGGTTGAGTTGCTTGATTGTAAATTTAGATATTATCAAACACACACACACACATAGAAAATTGCTTTAAATAACTCGTAACAAAAAAATAAAAAACAAAAAAACACTTAATAATAATATACATACGCGAACAAGTGTCTTATTAAAGGATATAATTAATTAAGCAGCAGCAACAATATATAACATCAGATCCAACAACATCAACAATTTAGTACCTACAGGCCTGACAACGTTAGATCATTATATACATTATATATATATATATATATACATATATATATAGCAATATACAAACAAATTAAATATATATACATATATCGATTGGCAAGCCCCCTCTCTCACACACACAGCCCCTCGTCTCACAAAACAAAAAAATAAGTAAAAAATCACCCACACACACTGTGATAGTTCTTGATTCACACTTTAAATGCGAAAAGCGCGGAAAATTCATTCATAAAAGCATTGGAAAACCTCTATATGGACACGAGAAGCAAGCTAAGCAGCAAAACACACAAGCCACAAAAAGTAAATTTATAAATAAATAAATAAATAATAAAAAGACCAAGTGCAATACGAAAGATTGGCTAAACAACCACAGTTTTGGAAGCGAAAGGGCAGCTATATAAAGCTATATACATACATAAATATATATAACACTCTATTAAATACTGTATACAAACGTTTTACATATTTACAAAACAAAACCCAAGTTAAACTAAAACTAAAACTACAACTAAAAAGCAAGCAAGCAAAATTCAAATTCATTCGACTGCAAAGAGAGGCCAGATTGCGCATACGCCTCGTATGCCCGCGGCATGAGCCACCGTGTGTGTGTGAATGTGTGTGAGTGCGGTGTTAGCGGTTGCAACAACTGATACCAAGTGTACATATACATAACTATTTGGCCAATCAACTGCAGCGACATCGTCATCGTCATCGGCAACCAGCAAACGTTACAAACGTCACCAAAGCTTCGCATTTCTCATTAATAATTATGTATACGCAACGTATGTTTGACATGTGGAGCAGCGTCACTTCGAAACTGGAAGCACACGCAAACAACCTCGGTCAAAGTAACGTCCAATCGCCAGCGGGACAAAATAACTCCAGCGGTTCCATCAAAGGTAAACTAAGTTTAAATATAAATAGTCCTTAACTTAAGAACAATCAGTAAGAGAAAGTCTTGGAAAACAGATTTGCAAAAAAAGGTTTTTCTAAATGAAGATTCTGGAATTATATATATTAGAAACATAGATGAATACTTGGTCATATTTATGGAAAAATCCTGCTTTCCTAGACATAGATATTATTATACATTATCTTTAAGGTCGTTGGAAAATTTTCAAATAAAAATACTCAAAATAACCACAACCACAGTCTGGGCTTGATAATAAACTTAAAATTGTTGTTAGTTCCGCTTGCAAAGGTATTGCATAAACAATTTACAATAATATATATGTATATAATATAAACAATTTTGAATCCTTTAGGAAGTATCTTTTCTTATTAAACTACCAAAAATCAGTGAGTTAAGTAAACCTTTTGTGTGAACTTTCATGAAAATTGCACAAAAAAACAGCAAAAGCCAAATAAAGTGTAAATTTAATGAAATCCAGTTAAGTTTGTGGTTTTATGTGGCAAAGCAGAGTCACTCAGTCAGTCAGTCAGTTGGTCCCGAAATGAGTTGCTGCTCTTTTTTTTATATTTTTTACCTTTACTTTGTTATTTTGTTGGCTTGTTGGCAGTGAAAGTCACTTGGGTTTCTCAACAAAAACAACAACTGAAGACCAGCAACCAAAATTATTTAAGGGAAATCCATGAAATTCGTAAATGAAGAAAGACAGCCAAGCTGAATATTACGAAACACACTCGGTTTGCATTTGTATGTTGTTAGTGTGTGGCTCTTTTTTTTTTTTTTTTTTTTGCATTGACAATTCAACTAATTTTTAATTCGAAAAGGCAATCAGAGAACAGGAAAGAGACGGTGCCCAACAGATACAAGATACAAATTGTATATGTAACACAGCCATCATAAAAAAAAGTACACTAAAAAGATCACAATAAAAAAAGAAAACTAAAATGAAAAAGAAACTTGCGAATAAAAGTTCGCGCGCCAGTCGTAAAAATAAATATATGCGAGATATTGTAATGCCAACAAAGTTTCAACAAGCCATATAAATAAATAAATATATATGTTCATGCGATGTATGAATTACACTTTTTGCAGGTATTAGTTAATGGGCTTCCTTCATTGTATTTTACAGTTATTGGGCTGATTTTTCATTTCGCACTATCCACAATTGATTCAGTTGTATTTTTCGGCACTTTTTATTGGGCCAAAAAAGAAGAAACTTTCAGAGAAAATATATTTAAACATAATTAAAAGTTGTGGCTGTTTGAATATACATTGTATTTGTGATGATTAATTTTGGTCTGTGATTTATGTGGTCTTATAGGGTTTAATATGCTTTTTTTTATTAAAAGGCTTTCATACTCTTAAAGACTAAGACCAGAATAATTAAAAATTAAGAAAACTAATATAATACAAATATTATTTTTATATAAAAGGTTCTTTAATATACTGTAATATAAAGAATAGAAAACGGCACAGTAAATATATTCTATTTTATGACTCATTATAGTTTAATTTACTCAAAAATGGAGGCTCAAAGGACTCAATTAATTTATATACCACTCCTTTGAGAGACTTAAAACCTATAGTAGAAGGCACAACTAAATTAATACACATTTAATGGGAGTTCCTTGAACCCTTCTCAAGCGAATGCAATTAGGCTTTGCTGCTGGCTTACGAAGGATGTATTATTTCTAGCATAAATCTTAATCGCTTACGACGATCTAACCCCCTTTTTTGTGTGCTGGAGTTGCGTGTGGGAGCAATTAAGGGAGCTGCTGCCACTGGACAGGAGCGTAGAAAAGAGGGGGTCACTAGTCACTGTTGCTTTTGGCTTGCAATTTGCGTTTATGACTTCCGCAAAATCAACTTTTATTTTATTATTAAAATTTTCACTTTTTCGCTACTGCCTTTTGCCATTTTGCAGTTGCTGTTTATACGCCTTTCTTTCTTTGCGTTTTCTTTTCTGTTTTATGTTTTTTTATTGTATTTTTTTTTAAGTTTTTTTTTGTTTTTTTTTTTGAAACAGATAGAAACGTACGCAAAGTGAAAGAAATTTTGCGGCGTAAACAGAAAGCGGCCAAAAACGAAATTTAAAAAGCGAAAGAGTTGACAAGAGAGAGAGAGAGAGAGAGAGAGAGGACAATAAAAAAATATTCATAAAAGTCAGACAGAAAACTTTTGTTCAAGTGTGTTTGTGTTTGTGTAGTCAGCTCACACACACACACACGCACTCAAAAAAGGCATAGAAACAAATGAGTAGAAAATATAAAGCCCCATGCAGGCCCCTTCGTCTGCCACCTCTTCCCCTTCTCTCCCACGACGACCCTGCGAGATAGTGCGAACGCCCGTTTAACACTCGAAAAAAAAAACAAAAATAATGAAAAAGAAATAGAAACAAAAAACTATGAAGCTACACAAAAATTTCTGACTGTTTGAGAGAGTGCGAGTAGTGAATTAGTGTTCGTTTGAGAAGCGCCAAAGCACACACAGATACACACTCACGCACGCACAATCAACATAGTAAAAGTCTAAAACCGAGAAAAAAATTTATTTTCGGCGGTCATTCAACTCGCACGCACACACACATGCACTCTGATAGAGCAGCGGCGAGAGAGAGAGTGTGGGAGATTGGGAGAGTGCAGAGTGCGTGAGAGCAGCGACGTTATGCGGGAGCGGCAGCGACGCTAGCAGCGCTGCCCACGCCACGCACATTACAATTACAACATCCCAACAATACTTTCTATGGCTTTTTCCACTTCTCCCCCATTTCTATTTTCCTTTCTTTGCCGCCAACAAAACCCAAATTATTATTTATGCAGTCAAAGTTTTTGGAGCCATAAAAATGAGCCAGAGCGAGGAAAGAGAGCTCTAGAGAGCTAGAGAGAATGAGGGGGAAATGGTGTTCACTTCTTTGTTTGACAATTATTGCGTGAATTTCCATGATTACGGCTTCTATCGCCGTTACTGTTACTCGAGTTGTTGTTCTTGCTGTTGTTGCCGCCTCATGTAAATGCGGTATTAATTGCCGGATTAGAAAAGTCGCCGAACTTTTGACTTCCTTTCTGACGACGGAACTGCCGTTAAGTTTTCCGATTTAGCACACACGATAAAGAGCCGTATAAATGGGATCCTAACTTCCTTACGATCAGTAAATTAAAATATATTGCCTTGGTAATTATTACATCAAAAACAAGGCAGGAAACATTATAATTTACTTTATTTTTATATGAAACTCACGATAACAAGATTATAAATAGTATTATCACCAATATAATAACGATTAACTAAAAAAATCAATTTAATCTTGGCAAGAAATAAGTAAAAGTAATTAACTTTTTCTTTAAATAGTAGAAAAATAATATTTAACTTAATTATTAATGATGGCTTAAAAATAAAACAGGTATTTTCTATGACAAAAATCGTTTCTATACCTATTTATGTTTTATTCTAATTTTTTTCTTAAGTTTTTAAATCAAAGAAAATATCAAATTTTAAAAATAACTAGGATATTCAAAATAATATATGAGTAATATTCAGGAAACCTTGGATATATTTAATATCTGTTTATTTTAAAGGATTTTATTCCTTTATAGATTTCACCAGGGTGTTTCAAGGTATTTTAAATTTAGGATTTAAATATGGTTTACAAAAAAAATTAATATTATTATAAATATGTATTTATAGTATATTTATTTTATAATAAAATCGAACAATGAATTGTTAATATGTTGGTAAAGCTAGCTCAGGTCGGAATTTATATGACATCATATTTGATTTTACCAAAGATACGACTCATAACAGAGGCAATCAGCTCCTTTTGATGTCTTGTGCGAAGTAGCTTCATCCTGATAAGAGATACATATATATATTTTTGAACACTTGAATCATATTGATATTGCCCTCAAAGGACCTCCCTCCCCATCTCCCTCCTTTTTATTCAAACAGTGCCTGTGAAACATTTTTGGTCTTGCCGATAGTTGACAGATGTTTGTAATGAATATGGACGCACTTAAGCACACAATTTGCCGGAGCTTGTTCAGTCATCTCTCCATTTCGAAAAGAAAAAACCTAAATTTGGCATGGAATTTCCCATCAGTTCCCACCCCCATATATCTATATAGATTCCGTATGTGGAGCATGCAAATATTTTGAAATATTCTGGCCTGCTGTCTGCTGGAAGCAAACAGAGTAATGTGTTCTGTTTTGAATGGTGTTGTTATTGTTCCCGAAAAGTTCATTCGCATGTGTCCTAGAAAACTATGAAATGCAGAAACCACATACACCAGGCTGATAATTTATGGAACCTTACAAGAGTGTGGCCAAAAAAAAAAGTGAGCAAATACAAATGAGTAAGCAAGGCTGGAGTTCAATGACCCTGGGGGTAACCTAATCGGTGAGATAATGACAAAAGAAATTCTAACAGATATTCATCGGACTTCGTAGCCCAACCCTACACATTGTCTGGGAATTATCAGTCTATATAGAGCTATAAAATGGGCTCAAAATGCTATATTGATTTAAAGGTATGTCTAAAGCCATGCTCTGATTGATATTATCTCGAGCGATCGATTGGTAAATGCTTCCACTTGGACTCTGATCGATGAGCGAGATGGAACAGGCTCTATCTCTTTGTATTTTCCTTCACAAAACTATTGTACGTACAAGTGTGGCAAAAATAAACTTTTTTTTTTTCTTTTTACATATACACGAGATAAGCCTAACCACAGAATGTGTGTCATAAGGCCACCGCAACTTCAATGCTATATATGAGAGCTATAGACAAGAAATCCAAATAGAATACTAGACACTGGATGGTAAATGAAAACTAGAAAGTTCTATAGTTCATGATAATGCAATTTACGCAATACCGAAGACTACATGGGGGGAGAATAATTAAGACAATATCTAAAGGAAATTGGATTGTGAATAATTTCAAGATATTTAAGTTGGGAAGTCTCTTAAATTGATCATTTATCCAAGATTAAGAAAGCTTAAACCTTTTTTTTAAATACATAATTTTATTTTAAAATCAAGCAAATACATATAAATTTCGATATATTTTCTATCTTTAAATCTCTTTCTTTATCTTTTCTATATATATCACACTCTTTCTCTAACAAATATTAATTTTAAAATCCCATATATTTAATTTTATAAATATTCTATGTCTTTGAACATAATTATTCTCTGTATATTTAGAATCTCTAACAAACTGTAACTTGTAGCTCTTTTAGGTTAATTGCACTTTCTGAATTGTGAAAAATATAAACAGTCCATGAGTGCATATAACGACATCCGTTCAATAAGTATGGTTTCAATAAAAAAATTAGAAAAACCTAATAGCCGAAATGACAAACGTTTTCATTATGTGTGTGGTTAGGCAACAACGACGAAAAAATAAATTAAATAATATTATTCTAGTAATTATAAAGCAGACATCAAATGCGATGCATGAGTGGGCCCCTCCTCCCGCTCTCTCTCTCCCCTGCCATCGATGCATCCATCAACCCCCAGAAAAGCCCCACCGCCCCAGCAACCCCCCTCGCGATCGCAGCTGCGTATCTTATCTATGCAACTCTTCGCATAGTTTAACGTTTTGTGCGTGAGTTTGTCACACACGAATATATAAACATATACTCGCGACGATAAATATTTACGAAAGTGTGTGTGCGGCACAGCTGGGTTCAAAATAATAGTGGGTTTCCTTGATTTTTTAAAAAAGAATTTGAAATTTAAGGAAATAATAAGACCTATAAATATCTTGAGTTATGTACCCATTTTAAATTACTTCCAAAAATTGCGAATAAATAAAATTGCATTTTATATATATTTCTATATTTCTAAACTCTCAATACAATAGTTCTTTTGTTATTTATAGGGTCATCATAGCTTATCTGGGTTCGTTTCTAATCAATAATAAAGTTCAGGTTCATAAAAACGAAATCTTACAATTTACGATTTTGGATTTAAAAAGAAGCTTAGCTTTAGAGCTTTAGCACTGAATTAGCACTATAATTCTCAACTGGTTCTAGTCTCTAGAGTAAACCCCATTAAATACTGAGAAAGGTCAGCAGAGGATACCAAAGAAGCACTATCTTCCTAAATAAATTCAATAAATTTTTAAAAAAGCAGCAAGCTCTTTCTAGTCTTTCTTTTATTAATTCAGCTTAAATTCACCACTATTATTTCCTCTCCTGCTGTATCTGTGTGCGTGATTACATGTAAGAATGTGTGTTTGTACGTATACGTACATATAGGCAGCAAATAAAAGATTGCATGTGCCCCACAATGCAGACACAAACAGATTCACAGACATAGCATTTGAGTCGCGTCGCCAAATGAATAGACAAATATATATACACACACATAGTGCACTCGCACACAGATACTCACGCCAACCAATACACTCTACACTCGCACACTTAGACAGAATGCAACGTTGGTGGAGGCAAAGGCAAAGCGCGCCAACAAAATGCGAGAAACTGGGACAAAGTTGAACAGACGAGCCAAGGACGGATATTAGTGCGACGCGGCGCGAACAGTTGCATGATGAAGCGGCTGCAGCGGGGTTTTCGGTGGGGCTGAAGGGGGGGTCGGGGGGTGGGCACCCAAGGGGAGTTGGGGCGGGAGGGGGGCGCCCGGTTGAAGTTGGCAGCGAAAAGTGGAAAAATAAAATGAATGTTTTTTGCCTTTGCCAGTGTTGTTGCTGTATTAGTTGCTACAGTGAAGACACTATAGGTTATCCAAAAAATACACAAAAATTAGTAAATTATTTATATTCTTTGGAGGTGCTTTAAACTAAACTTAGTTAGGTTTTTGAAATTACAAAAACTTTTTGGAAAATTTTGTATATTTTATATTTTTAGGAATTTTTTTTAGCCCTGCAAGTTGTTTTGGTTTTTTTAAGCACAAGCACTTAATTTACATATAAATTTAAGATAGACTTAAAATACAGTTTTTAACTAGTATAATTACAAATTATTTTAAAGGTAAATTTGAGGGTAATGAAGTCCCTGTTCTGTGCCTTGGCATAAGGTTCTTGAAGCCTTAAACTTTAATTATAATTTCGTAGAAAAAACATAATAAATTCAAGTTTTAATAAGTATTTATTTAACTTGTTATAGGAAACAGGTAAAATATGAACCAGAAAAACAATAAAGATTCAAGAGTACTCTAAATATTACCTAATTTTATATTTTAAAATTTAAATTAATTAAATTGCCAATCAATCTCGTACTAAGACCCAGTTCATAAAGGAATATCTCCCGGAGTTATACCACCCAAACTCTTAATAGAATGTTTATATTACCTTTAATTAATTTTCCCAAAATATGTGTACACATTCCAATTTTGGCATTATTTATTGGGCCTATTACATTTACTACTTGCTAGTAAATAACAAGCTTTATGGTCAATCACTGGCATCCACTGTGCTCACTGTGCCGGTGTCCGTGCTGTTGCAGTATAGTTTTCAACTCTACAGAAAATTTTGTTGTTTGTTGATTACAATTTGCATGACGCCAGCGGCAGTACAGCCAACAGGGCGGATAGAAGCACTTTATCTCCCTCGCACGCCCGCCCCGCCGCCTAGCTGGTTTTTCTTCTGATTTTTTTTTTTTTTTTTGTTTTTTATATTTTCAGTAGCAAACGACTAGCGTTGTTGTTGTTAATTTTGCAGACATTTCAACCGAAAATAAAACAAAAACAACCACAAAAATAAATAAAAATAGAAAAATAAAATAGAAAAACCAATTTTAATTAATGGTGGAAAAACGAGTTTGCCTGGTTTCCATCAACCGACAACCACAATGAATGGATTTTCTTTAAGAACACAGAATGCAGTTCGCAGTATTATTTTTTTTTGACTCTGTCTTGGTGTCTGGCTCAACTTGAAAAATTCTTGTTTCGGGCAAATGTTGATGCCGAGTTCTTTTTGGTTGATGCCTTAGTCAAAACACTTAAATACCATAAATAATTGGCTACTTAAGTGCATTTGTTGCGCAAAAACACTGGCGAAAAAACAATTAGAGAACCAAGAGAGTCGGCTTACAAGCTGTGTGTGTGTGTGGTTTTTGAGGTTTTCAAGGTATTTTTCGCATATTTTTAATTTATTTTTCTTTACTGTTTTTGTATTTTTACGACTTGAGTTTCATTTATGCTTCGACTTCTCGTTGCTGGTGCATAAATAATGCCCACAGGCCTACTTTTTATGCTGCACTCGGGCTTGGGGACGCACATGAATATGCATTTATCCATAGAAAATGCCTGCCTGAATGCAGAGCAGTGTTCAATAAAATTTCCAGACGATTTTCATTATTTCAGCTGCATTTACTTGTTTGCTTTCGGTAGCCAGAGGAATCTATGCAGGTTTTGTAGGACTTTATATATTAGAAAAGTTTTATTTCGATTATAAATTATTATTAGAAATAATAACTATGTGCTAGGAATTAATAATTACATATATTAAAATGTTTAACAAGATTAAATATATAGAATATATAATATAGAAATACCTACAATTATAAATCAAAACCACCTTAAAGTATATATTCAAGTTTTAAACTATGCAATTATAGCTTTAACTTTTTTTAAATGTTAAATTTCTTACCATTTACTTGGCCTAAAAGCCAAGTTTTAGAAGGGTCCTTCATATTCTTATAACGAAAATATAAAAAACTAAGTACATCCTAATTCCCTATGAATACTACAATAGTTTTCATATAATATTTATTAAGGATTCTTCTAAAGCTTAAATAATAAATAATATTTTCCCTCCAAAGTACTAATGTAATAATGTAAATAATTAAATATATATTCTATGTAAAGATTAAATATTTTAAATTAACAATTATTTTGCTTCCTTTTTAACTATACATTTCAAACTCAAGTCTCAATGTTTGAGTAGAAATGCAACTTAAAATGGGCTGTAAATCTTAATCTTAGCTTTACAAAGGAAATATTCTACAAAACCATGAATCATTTCGAAGAAAACTCGTAAATACACGATGCTCTCTGCCGCTCTCTTGATATATTTCCCAATTGTTCTCGACTTTCATCATCACGTGAAGCGTATACGTGATGTTTGGGAAACAATATAATAAATTGCGCATACGTCATGTGGCCGCAGGGCTGACTAATTGCGGGCAAAAAGCAACTCGGCAGCTCTACAAGTATATTTAGCGAATACCCATCAATATTTTGGAATAAATCCCGAAGAAACGATCGGATTACGAGGCGGAAAAGAAGAAAAGAATTACATCATTTGGTGAAAATGCTTGGCGTTTCATTTAAATCGACTAAAAATGGCAAAATTCTTCCGCCTCTTTTGCCTGCTGCTTTTCGTGGGTCAATAAACTTGGCGGGGCCCAGTCAAAAAAAAAAAAAAAAACAAAAAAAACACAAAATTTGTATATGAGAAATTCTTTTGTTGGCAACAAAAGAACGAACGCTTCGCGTCACGTACGGCCGTGTGACAGGGACGGGGCTAGGGAAAAGGGAAAGAGCGTGAGCGAGAGCGGACGACTGCGAAATGTAAACATTACAAAAAAATGCCAAGTTTTGGTCATCATTGCGGCCAAAAAGAGCGATCAAAAGAACGCAACTCAACCGTTAGCTGGCCATAAAATACATAATATTCAAGCTGAGATATCTCCATTTAAGCCGGCGAATGAATGAATTTTTTTTTTACGGAATCTTACGAAATTCTAACGGCATTTGAAATTTATGCAAAGAAAAAAAATAAAAATAATAAGCTGGCTCAGAAAAGAAAGCGAGAAATTACGTAGCCAGCATGCTAATGCTAATGCTTCTTCTGTCTAACGGCATTTCGCACAGCCGGCTAGAGGTAGCCCCCACCTCCACCGCCCCCTTTTGATTCTTCTTTTTCTCTCTCTCCCTCTCTTTGTTTTTGTTGTTTTGTGAAAGCTGGAAACAAGTTTCCTATTAGCATTCGCTTGGCGGCAAAAAGAATGAAGCACAACAGCCAAAGAGCGCGCGCTCTCTTGCTTCGCTCTCTTTGGGCCACAAGGCAGTTGGCTGGTGCATTGACCTCAGCTCGCTGACCCACTTACGAAGCAGCTTTTTGCCAATGCGAATCCGAGTCGGACGAACTGCCGAGCACGAGCTCGTGCCGCTGCCGCTGCCGCCGATTCAACGAACGAGCAACTTGTGCAATAGTCGCAGCAGCAGCAGCAATCGCAGTCGCAGCTGCGTCGACTGCAAACTGACTTTGCTTCAGTCTTTGCCACAGCACAGTGGTCAATTATAGGTAAAAAAGTGCAGTAAATGTTAAGAAAATAATATTAAAAGAACGTAAATAATAAATTACAAGAATAATAGATTATAAATATATATTAAAATTAAATCAATATTAAAAAAAAGTATAAAACAAATGTATTACAGCCTATTTTATTTACAATCGGAATAATGGTAAGGTTCTTCGTAACATTGAGTTATCAACATCTTGCGATGCACTAAAATTCCCAACGGATTGTTTAGGAAGTGGATATTAATACTGCAATTTATATTAATATTAACATTACTTTAATAAATAGGTACTATATAATGCATGAATATTATAGATATTTCTCTAAATTTTAAGGGTATTTTTTACTTTATCCCAATAAAAACATCAATCTAATGGATCTTTCTTCTAATATTATTTATTTTTTATTTATTATAATTAATACAATACTACAATTTTGTATTATTATTTTATTTTATTTTATTTTTTTTTTCCACTGAATAATATTTCTTATATTGTTCTCTTTCTAATTTCTTATACCTCCGTGTTTTCTCGAATCTGTCAGACTGTGCTCGTGAGGTGTTATGTGTGTGCTTAAGTTTTTTTTCTCTCTTATATTATTGCTATAGTTTCTGGCGTTGTTATTGTTATTTTATTTGACTTTGCCGTTCGCCGCAGTGCCAAAAACTGCAATTCATATGCAGCCCGTCCCTGGGCGTCCCTCTCCTGCGGCCACCCAGCTGACAGCTTTACGTCTCGCCCAGTCTCCCGGGTTTTTGATACTTTTTTTTTTTTTTTTTTCGTTAGCACATGTCGTTGCATATTAATTTTTTTTAAGCGAGTGCACACACATGCATATGTGGCAGTGCTTTTTTACTCGGTTTTCCTTTTTGCCGCCGCAAACTGCATTTCTTTTTATTTTTTTGCGGGCATGCATTCGCCATAAAGAAGAACATATTAATTTTGACTTCTGGTTATTGCTGCACCCAGCAAAAGCAGCAAAGGCAGTGGAAAAAAGAAAGCCCGTGGGGCCTGTGCAAATAAATTGCATATGCAAAAATATTTCAGCGTTTTCCCGCTGCCATTTTGGTCATTCAGAATTTATTTTATTAAGCGGTTTTCTGACAGCATTTAATTTGTTTTTATATCGCATAGGCGTAGCCAACAATAAAATGCAGGTTTTCCTCACTCTGTTCGCTTCTTTAGTTGATTTTCCGTAACTTGTTTCTGCCCGGCAACGGTGCGTGTACGTGATACAAGTGCAGCGTTGATGTGGAATTACCTAACATAACTCAATGGATGCGTTTTCATTGAGCAAAGGCGGCGGTGGTCCCACTCCTGCTGCATATCAATAAAAACAGCACCGGTTAATTAAAAATTTATTAAAAACTGGAATGATGCATTTCATTACTTATTTGTACGTACTCCGTTAAGACACTAAAAAATTCAACGCTGAATTCGTGCCGTTTTTTGCTCCTCTGATAAGCAAACAATTTCACCCAATATTTGCGTTCATTTCGAGAAAAGTATGTCATAAATTTTGTTTTCTCGCCGTTAAAGTACACAGCGCTAAAAATGCCAAATAAGACAATAAAATGTATTTCATGACACACTTTTCCGCGCCGCGTATTAAGTAAATATTTGAGCCTGCTATTTGTTAACCCAAATATCGGCGAATATGTGCGTAGATTAAAAGTTAATTGCCTTAAGGTAACCTGTTGTCTTGTAATTTTTATTTGGATAGACTCTTGTAGGTTCTTAAAAAAGGTAAAATTAGAAATTAAAAGTTCTAAGATAGTTTACAGAGCACGAAAATCCGTAGAAAATAAATGAAATTTATTTTGAACAGGAATTTATGTAAAGAATAAATATTCTGTGGATTTCCCGACAAAGCTTACATTAAATTTATATCTTAAAATATTATTATATTAGTAATTCAAAATTCATTCAATTTTACAAAATGTTTAAAAGTTGAATGCCTTAAACAATTTCTTTTAAAGGTCCTAAGAATATAAATAAAATAAAACTAACAATCTCTTAACAGCATATAAAGAAAAATTAAGTAATTTGTTTCTTAGGTAATATTTAAGTTTAAAAAATAAATTTACTTAGTTACTTTTCGCTTATGTAAATTGCCTTTAAAGCGACACATGTAAATGTTATCGGTTGACTTATCGATTTCCTGAACTGCATACAAAATGAGCTACAAGCTGCCTGTAAACTTTTGAGGCTTTGACTTGATATAACGGTATGTATTTTCGCCCCCTCTCTTACTCTCACCTCTGGCCCGCTCTTCAGTGCAATAGTCGTCTTATCTGTCTTGAAGACTCATAAACACGCACACACGCATTCTTCAGATAAAGATTTATGTTAGCTCTTCTTTCGGGGAAAGAGTCGGCATTTACTGCATTTTGCGTGCCAGTATTTCGAGTATTTCGTAATGCCCAAGAATGATAAAAGTTTAAAGCGGTTTAAGTAAGGATTGTCCCCTCCCGCCCAAAGCCCCACCCCCTTTAGTCACCCGCATAGCCCAGTGATGACGACACACATTCTGCCATAATTAAATATCTGTCTGTCAGTTGCAACGAAAGAGAGAGCTTTGCTTAGCAGCACTCTTTTGGGGCCTAAGAGAAAACCAATAAAGAGAGTGGGGCGCGAGAGAACTTTCTTTTCGATTTTGTTTTTGTTTTCTTTTCCTTCGCTCGCCGAGAATGTTTACGGACATGCTGGTGTATGTGTGTGTGTGTGTATGTAGCGGTATCTGTATCTGTGAGATACTGCCGTGTTGAGAAAGTTCATTGACACTTGAAAAACATTTCATTTCAGTCACTCACTCACACAGAGCGTCGCCCCGCTTACTCACTCACTCACTCATCATCTGTCACACATTTCTCCAATGCGATCCGAACGAACGGCGGCGCAGCAGCAGCGGCTCGGCGGCGGCAGCTTGGCACATTTTTCAAGCTGTGCTGTTTGTTGTGTTTTGATTGTGTTCTGCCGACGTCGCTGCCGCTGAGTGCTGGCAGCGCTGCCGGCGTCGCTGCTGCCGCTGGATGCTGCGGCGTCTGAGTTTGCGTCTGTGTTTGTGTGCGTTCGGTTCAGCGCGCATCTTTCATCCTCGTGGGTAAATACGCAAAGCAACAGCAAAGCGCCTAGATTACACAATACCGCCGCCAGACGAGACCAATCTGCCTGCTCTCTCCTTTCTCTCGCTCTCTGGCTCGTTGGCTTTTAAGTCCAACACTGGGCTACAAAAAGTTGCGAGTTTTGGGCATTCAATTTATTATTTTAGTTAATAAATAAAGTTTTTCAAGCTTAAATTTACATTATTTTCTCCGCTTTGGGGTGTCAAATAATATTTTTACAAATATTAACACCATTATCTATAAAATCTAGTGAAAATTATATTTATAAATTTTTAATATATTTTTTTATTAGGAGAAAAATTTTAGTTATTAAATATAAAAATAGTAACCTAATTTAAATAATTTTAATAAAAATATATTAATACAGGAACTTTCCTTAGAGCCAGGGAGCGTTACTGGTTTCTCTTTAATATTAATTAAATTAACAATATGAAATATTTAGATAACACGTTTGGCAAAGAAATCTGTTAATAGAACCTTTAATTGCAAATTAAAAAATTGAAATTAATAATTGATAATAATGAAATTAAGAATGCTTGAAAAGGTTAATAGTAAATGTATTTTTGTATAATAAATAGATTAACAAATTTTTATAAATACAAATAGAAAATTACATTTAAATAGTAAAAAAGTAATTCCAGAATGTTGAATTTTGTGGCACTCTCATGCTAACTAGTGTAAATTGCAGCACACTGTGATTCTCTCTGTGTGAACCAGTTCTCAGCGATGGTGCACCACACTGCTGCTGCTGCTGCTGCCGATCAGGAAATTGCATCATATTCGCCGCTGAAAGGATTGCGATTGCGGCAAGGGAAGCCCGAACAGCTGTCGCACTATCTCTCCCATGCCACTCTCCCTTCGCTCCCTTTGCTTGCCACCACCACCGGCGGGGCATTCTTATTGTGCGGCAGACAAGTGGCTTAAGGTACCGCGTGGACGGTGCATTGTGCCGCATGGATAATGCACTGCAATATTGCGCAATAGTTCTCTGGGGTCGAAGTGGCATTGTCTGAGTCACTGGAAACCAGACACAAGGGAAGAGTGAGGCTGAGGGGCAGGGCTGTCAGCGGAAAATCCATTGATTGTAATTGTTGGGCGTTTGCATGATGAGAAAATTTAAAAAGACTCCGGAAAACTGTTTTGGGGAGAATATTTTAAACAAAAGAAGAAGTAATCCTTGGGATTTATGCTAAAGATTGATAGAGGGTTGTATTATAAGACTTGAATATCTATGAATATAATTAAATAGATAAGTTATTATAGTATTTAAGGAACTTTTATTTGAATTAAAAATTATATTTAAATTATATTTAAATCCACATTTTCCCCTCTTTTCTTTACAGCTCAAATCGAGATAATTCCATGCAAAGTCTGCGGCGACAAGTCATCGGGCGTGCACTACGGCGTTATCACCTGCGAGGGCTGTAAGGGCTTCTTCCGGCGCTCGCAGAGCTCCGTGGTGAACTACCAGTGTCCTCGGAACAAGCAATGCGTGGTGGATCGCGTTAATCGCAACCGCTGTCAATACTGTAGACTGCAAAAGTGCCTAAAATTGGGAATGAGTCGTGATGGTCTGTAGCAAGTCTGAGTCTGGGAAGGAAATTAAATTGTTTATTCATTAATTAGATCAGAATTACCTTATTTTATATTTTTTTCCCATTTAATCTTAATATTTTCATATAATTTAATTTCTTACCTTTTCTCTAAACTTAATAATAATAACTATTTCCGTGACCTTGCATTAATCGCACCCATTTAACCGCCCTTTTCATACCCCCCTGCAGCTGTAAAGTTCGGCAGGATGTCCAAGAAGCAACGCGAGAAGGTCGAGGATGAGGTGCGCTTCCATAGGGCCCAGATGAGGGCTCAGAGCGATGCGGCACCCGATAGCTCCGTGTACGATACACAGACGCCCTCGAGCAGCGACCAGCTGCATCACAACAACTACAACAGGTGCAGTATGACCGATATGAGAATGATCCTCCATATTGATGTATCCGTGATCTCAATGCCCCATTATCTGAATGTCCCTGCCTGGTCTCCCTCCTGGTGTCCACGTTCTTTATCTCCCCCCTCTTTGTCTGCTCTTTTCTTTCCGCCACATCCGTATCCACCGCTCCCCGACCCGTAATGCCCTTCTTGTCACTCAGCTACAGCGGCGGCTATTCGAGCAACGAGGTGGGCTACGGCAGTCCCTACGGCTACTCGGCCTCCGTGACGCCCCAGCAGACCATGCAGTACGACATTTCGGCGGACTATGTGGACAGCACCACCTACGAGCCGCGCAGTACAATAATCGATCCCGAATTTATTAGTCACGGTAAGATATATCTCAAGGATACAAGAGTATCTTTTAATCCTAATGATTGCTTCTTCAGCGGATGGCGATATCAACGATGTGCTGATCAAGACCCTGGCGGAGGCGCATGCCAACACAAATACCAAACTGGAAGCTGTGCACGACATGTTCCGAAAGCAGCCGGTGAGTTGTATTAGGGAATGCCCAAAAGTATGCCTTGGCTAACGAGTGTATATTGATTTTTTCCTCCTGTAAAGGATGTATCGCGCATTCTCTACTACAAGAATCTGGGCCAGGAGGAACTCTGGCTGGACTGCGCCGAGAAGCTTACTCAAATGATACAGAACATAATCGAATTTGCTAAGCTAATACCGGGATTCATGCGGCTGAGTCAGGATGATCAGGTGAGTGGATATATAACCATATTGATTTAGATTAGTAATCAAAGTTTTCATTTAGATATTACTGCTAAAGACGGGCTCCTTTGAGCTGGCGATTGTTCGCATGTCCAGACTGCTAGATCTCTCCCAGAACGCGGTACTCTATGGCGATGTAATGCTGCCCCAGGAGGCGTTCTACACATCCGACTCGGAGGAGATGCGCCTGGTGTCGCGCATCTTCCAAACGGCCAAGTCGATAGCCGAACTCAAACTGACTGAAACCGAACTGGCGCTGTATCAGAGCTTAGTGCTGCTCTGGCCAGGTAAAACCAGTCTTTAATATATCATTTTATATATGAACTGATTATATATCTCTTTTAGAACGCAATGGAGTGCGTGGAAATACGGAAATACAGAGGCTTTTCAATCTGAGCATGAATGCGATTCGGCAGGAGCTGGAAACGAATCATGCGCCGCTCAAGGGCGATGTCACTGTGCTGGACACACTGCTGAATAATATACCCAATTTCCGGTATGTCTAAAGGATAAAGAAATCTTAAATTGTATTATTTTCTTCACAAACTAATGTGATATTTCTTTCCCTTTTCCAGCGACATTTCCATCTTGCACATGGAGGCGCTGAGCAAGTTTAAGCAACAGCATCCAAACGTCGTATTTCCGGCACTGTACAAGGAGTTGTTCTCGATAGATTCGCAGCAGGATCTGACATAACAAGAGCAGCAACAGCAACCGTTCCTGGAGACGACCGCGGATGAGGTTGCCGAGGATGCGGCTGCCACGGGATGTGCCCTGCCGCTGGTGGCATCACCCGCTGGACCCCCGCAGCAGCCACAGCAGCAGCAGCAGCTGCTCGAGGACTGAGGGATTAAGGATGGCAAAGGATACGGCGGCGGCAACAATAATTATTTCGGTGTAATCACTGCGCGGATACAAGAACTTTATCATGATTTAAGCTAGCATACAACCAAGGATGTGATCCTCGCCAAGGACTCACTTAAAAAAAACAAAAAACACAGAACTCTTATATATACACGTATATATATAGATATATATGAGATAGAAAAGGGATGGGAAAATATTTCAAAAATATTGTTAACTCAGTTAAGACTTTTTTGCTTCGTAGAGAAACCGAAACCGAAACAGAAACCGATTGCATTTCGAGCAAAGGGCATCAAACTCTGATTTACGAAGTTATACTATGTATATGTACGATACGTAACCTTTGACTTCTCATATCCAGGTCCCGAGCAGATGAGTAACTATATCCCCAGACTAAGTACTTAAAAGCAAACCCCCTAATGCCCAGATATACAAATTTCAAGAATCTTTTGAAGTCCTAAATCCATTTACCCCTTTGGTTAGTTCTCTGTTTCCATAAATCCCGATACCGATACCGATACCGATACCGATACCGATACCGATCCCAATTCCGATTCCGATCCCGCCTAGGTTGTCTTTGCCTTATGTTGTAACTAAAGTATATTGTGTATTTTATATACAAAAGATGTATGTATCACTATGTCTTATATATATCGGTTTTTAATGCCTAACAACAACAACAAAACAATTATTTCTTTGTAAACAACAACAACAAAATCGAATATCTCGGAAAATGTGTTCTTATAATTATATTGATTAATGCAATTACAATATATATTTACAATTTACCGTTACGTTTTTACATTTTACATAAGACGACGATGAGTAAAACAGCAAGATTAAGTAAAGCTAAATATAAAACGAAGATGAAGATGAAGATAGAGATAAAGATAAAGATGTGGATGAAATAGGAGTTAAAAAGTGAGCGAGAAGATGGAAATTTCAAGCAAGCACATAAAAGTATGCAATATTTTTGTTTAAAAACAATTCTTTATTAGTTTCTTATTATATATATAAAACAAAATATATATAAACAATAATTAATTACGTACATAAACACACACGTATATCTCTAGGGCTCTATATATTAAAGCATGATAGACAAATCCCAATCCGGTTCCAAGGTTTAGTAAAAAAAAAGAAAATAAAGAAAGAAATAAAACAAAAAACAAAAACATTTTTGATATGAAATCCTACGCATAATTACAAAAAAACTTTTATTGTTTCTAAGATTACATCTTGATGAAAAAAAATTAAAACCAAAACAGACTGACGGACCGAAACCGACAGCATGCCGCCCTCCCATAATTACCCACACCCCAATCCTCCCCCCTCATTTAACCAAGCAGAAATCTTAAAAAAAAAATAATTGATTAAAAACAAAGAAAATATGAAAGAAAATCTTCAAAAAATAAAGACAATTCTAAGAAAAACGGCAACTTTTTTGGTTGATACATTTAAATATATACATTTATATAACTGACTGACTATACAAAGACGTTACACACACACAAGCACACGCATACACACACATACACGCGCATTCACACATGCTAACATTACATAAATTAGTTAAAACTTAGAGTAAACGAGTAAAAAACAAACAAACACATTGGATAGTAGGTGATAATTGGTGTGTCTTAAATACCCTCCTCCCCACCCTCTCTCCTCCTCTTTGCTTCCCCCACAAAAGAAAATTTTTTACTAAATTTAAAGCTTAATAAATCAAAATGATTTTTTGGTCAAGAAAACAAAAAAACCATTTCAGCAGGCAGGCATAATTATTAATTAACATTAATTATAGCAAGGAAAATTATAAATAAAATGTATACAATAAAAACTAAAGAAAAAATAAATTACATTTTGCAAATTCCACAAATAAAACAACAACATTATTTTGCAAACAAAAGTTATAAAAAACAAATACCCCCTTACCTGAATCCGTGCAAGAAATATTTACACTAGCTTACATAGAACTGGGACGAGGACAACAATATCTCAATTGAAAATATCCTTATTACTCTGTAATCGATCGATTTGGACATACATTAAGTTTGACATTTTTGGCCTTAAATATAAACAAAAGAAAATGAAAAAAGGAAAAGGAAACCTAAAGTACTTTATATATATACAAACCATATATACAATATAGAGAATACAAAACTAGTTTTAATTTATACAAAGCAAGGGAGCAGCTTTCAAACTCAAAACAAAAGAATATCCCCAAAAAACGAAACAGAAACTTTGTTAAAAATTATCCATAATAAAGAAATGAATTAAATAAACGGAAGACACAAAGTTAATCTATAAAAAATTGAAAGTTAAGTTGGTTTGAGCCAAGGATAACAACAACAACAAGAACATAACTGTATCTATAATTGATATATATGTATTGTTAAATTTTTATGCTAAGTTTTTAGTGAGAGAAACGGTTAAATTTTTTAAATAATAACAGAAAAAAAGGAAATCGCAAACTCGACAAGGTGTAAAATGAGTAAATATAAATTTAAATTTAGCATATATATACGGCATAATTATTATGTTACGATATTTACATTTATATATAAAACAACAAAAAGAAAAAACAGAGAACAGAAAACAAAACTCCCCCGTAAAGATGAAAAGAAATCGAAATAAAATGAACAGAAGATATAAACTGAAAACAAAAAGGAACTCTGAATCTGAAAGAAAAACAAAAACCGAAAACCGAAGAAGGTAAAAAATTAATTATACATACAAAAACTTATATATGAAAAGAAGGCAAATTATATATACATTATATATATGATTAAGTAGCTTTAGGCCGACTGTTGCACACACACACACACACCTCACACACCCATTTACAGACACTCAAAACACAAATGTTGCAGCTAAAAAGTAAGCTGGCAATCACACTTACAAATGATCGATTGCAAAAAGGAGCTTTCACACACACACATTCTCTTTTTGGGTTCACAAAAAATAAGCAATATCTGAATACAGTGGAGATTGGCTAGAATAGACTGATCCTTAGCTCAGAAAAGTTCTTAAAAAGTTGATAAACTTTATATTTCTAATTTAAAATTCAATTTATAAGTAGTTAAGTTATTTTTCCATTTTTAACAATTTAAAATTAAATTAACAAGAAGCTCTTGCTTTTCCTATGACCAATTACCACTGTACTGTACACACTTTGCATCAACATTTGCGACTTTTCTCCCCTGGACGTACACCACGGCGTATGAGTAACCTGGCTACGTTTTGTGTTATTTATATTTTTGAAGGAGCTAGACTCGTCGGAGCAATGTTTAATTTCAAGCAGTACTATTCAGTTTTTTAATGCCCAAGCACGAAACATAAATAAAACTGAAATCAACAGATAAACCCATATATTATTTGTAAACAAATGGGGGAGAGTTGGCACACGAATGTTGATTGCACAATCTGCAAAAAAGAGCAACAAAACACACACAGAAATACATCAGCTTTCGAACAGGAATCAAAGATATATATATATGTATATATATACCAAGCGAAAGGAAATCATTTTTTATAAACTATCATCACACACAGAAAAAAACTACACCCAACACACAAACACAAGATGTAGCTTTAGTTTACTAGGTGAATTCGTTTTTATATATTTGTAAATTGTTTTTAGGTAAATCGAATTAGATATATAATCTTCAGGCATATACATGCAATTATATGAAACAGATTATATATATATGTCATACTGCATTATTACGATTATTATGATTCAGCAAACACACAGAAACCAGAACAAGGAAAGCATCTATGAGAAAAGCCGGAAAAGTAAACCGTTCAAGCCGCTGCAAAACTGAGGAAATTGTAGTTAAAGATGCCGAAATCGGGGGAAAAAAACAACAACAACAACAACAAGAACAACAGAAAACAAATAATTCAATTCATTCTTAACAATAAAATGTAATCTGAATTATACAAAAACGAAAAACAAAAAAAAACAAAAACCAAGCAAACCAAAAGAGAAAACAAAAAGAAAAATCATAAAGAAAAAAAAAAAAAAAAACATTGTCCACCGTTTTACTTACTTGGAAAACTCTTGGCCTGGGCGGGGCGGGGTGGGGTCAAGGGGAAGTGATCCGTTTAATTGCCTTTATTATGCGCATTTTCCAATTAAACGGCATTGTTTGCAGCTCAATTTTGCATTTATGAACTGCATTTTGCATTCGCATTAATAAAACGTCAATCAATTTGCAGTCAGACTCGGGCTCTGCAGGAAATATGCCTTGATATTTCCACGGAAGTTAACAGGAGGATGCCACACACCACACACACACACAGAGAGAGATGATCAATGGAAAAATTGTTAACTGTTGAGAAAAGCTGAGTCATACCATATTAAAGCTGAGTTTATGGAAAAAGTGAGGTTTTTAAGCTGGCAAGTTGTGTTTGTATTTTGTATTATACCCTTGCAGGGTATTATAATTTCAGTCAGAAGTTTGCAACGCAGTGAAGGAATCATTTCCGACCCCATAAACCATATATATTCTTGATCAGCATCAACCGGGGAATCTTTCTAGACATGTCCGGAAGAAATCGATTTTTTGACCATTTTTGCGAAATTTAATAAGGGGTTACATCATTAAAATTTTTGATTTTGATAAAAAATAGAATTTTCAAAATTTTTAAATGAAGTATGCAGAATTATTAACTGTAGAAAATCTTGCACAGAACAGTTTTCCGATTTAAAATTAATGCTCTTTTGGCCGAGTTATGATATTTTTAATTTAAAAAAATCAAGAAGTTTTTTAATATAAAAAATCCGATTTTATAATACAAAATAATATTTTTCTAAGTCAAGGAATCATTTCCGACCCCATAATCCATATATATTCTTGATCAGCATTAACATGCGAATCTTTCTAGACATGTCCGGAAGAAATCGATTTTTCGGCCATTTTTGCGAAATTTGATAAGGGGTAACATCATTAAAATTAGCAAAAATATCCAAAAATTTTGATTTCTTAAAATTTTAAATTTGGTATGCAGTTTTTTTAAATTAATAAAAACTAACACAAAACTGCTTTCCGAATCGAAATTAATGAATTTTTGGCTTAGTTATGATATATTTTAATTGTTACCTGCAAGGGTATACAAACTTTGGCTGGCCAAAGTAAGCTTTCTTTCTTGTTTTTTAATCCTTTTAAGAAACTTATTCATTCATTATTCAATATCATTACTTTTTTAGTCATATTTTCTAATGAATTTCAAACCAGGGCCTTAAATATCTTCTTAAATGGTAGTTAATATTTAAATTTTATATTTATTTACCCTAATTTAAATCACAAACACACCATTTCCCATACCAAACCCTCCAGAATTCCTAACATAAATAGGCAAGGCAACTCCCCATTAAGTTGAATAAGTTAAACTAAGAGTTAGAGTTACAGGAAAATCCGTGTACCCACTCAACACTCGAGGAAATCACAAATAGCCTCCCCTTATTTGGGTCAATTGCAGTCATGTGTATGCGATCATGAGTCATTTGAGGGCGTAGAGGACGCCCTGTTGCGACACCGAAATGTCTCCAGGAGGCCAGGAGACATTTCTGCCAAGTTCAGCAAACTTCTAAGGCGAACTGAGCCTTCGAAGCAGAAATGGTCAATCGTCTAACTCGCTTTTGATGGCCATAAATTAATGCAACCCCTCGGCAGGCCAGTCCCCGAGGCCATAAAACGTGCTGCATACAAAAGTCCAAGTCTGAGTTGGAGACGAGAATCTTGTGTGTTGTGTTGTGGCTTTTCAATACGCAATAACAGTAACAACGACAACGACAACGACACCTGCGTGCCCCGTTAAACGCAAATCCATGTTTGTGGCAAAGTACAACTTTTTGCCACACTCGCACTTACATACATATATATTGGCTTTCGGTTAGAAGCAGATTTATGGCCACTTGCACAAATACGGCTGTAAGTATGTTAGCTTGTGGCAAGGTCGCTTTTGATGAAGTCAGCAAAGCAAATAGTTTTCTGAAAGCCAACGAGAAATGCTTAAAGTTTATCCTTAAATCTTAACAATTGATTTTGGGTCAGTTGGAATGGCAACTGCTGGTGAGCTTGTAAAAGTAATATTGAAAATCATATTTATTAGAAAATTACTTGAAGGCTTTTGTATTTATTGAGGTAGCAATTTAAAGGAGTCAACAGGATGCTGAGAAGGGAAGTTCATTAAGTTTACATTTTCAAATAAATTTCTTCCTTTCCTACCTTATTTCATGAGTGAATTTAGCATAGAAAAGAAATAATGTTAGTTTCTAAATACCAGTTTTTTATTTAATAAAAAGAAGTATATGCTTTATTGACCGATTGCCCCAGCAAAGGAGAGTGCATTAACTCTAGAGATATATGTATTTATATGAAATTTAGGAAACTGTCAAAACCCACTGCCTGACAGTACAAGAAAACCAAATTTAAAGTCAAGCAACTTTTCCTTAAATTGTACAGCTTGAAAATCAAAAAATGCAGACACTAATTAACGATTAAACACTAATTAACCAACGTACATAATACAAACTAGTCCCAGCCAAAGTCTGTTTAAGGCAAAGCCTGCCTGGGGACACAAGATAAAAATCGAAAAATTATTATATCAACGCAAACCTTCCTTATTTCGAAACTCGATTGGATCAACGGGAGACTTAATCCTGCATTAAACTCTTTAATGTGGACATCAATTACGTATGGGAAACTCTGGCGGCGACTGGCATATGCAAATGCATAATGCATACACAAATTTTCACTCTGTTTTCATTTTCCCCAGACATTTTTTTTATATACAGAGTTTTTCCCTGTTTTTTTTTATTTTACATTTTTTGTTGTTTTCAGTTTTGGTTTGGCTCTGCAATTTTAACGCGCTTCCGTCAATTAAACTTACGAGGCGTAACTGGCAAACTGGAAAATTGTGTCACACACAAAACCCGCCCAGTTCCACCCACCGGGTTGTTGATGATGGGGTGAAAAGGGGTGGTATTTTTGGGTTGCTGCACATGAATGTTGAATGTTGCATGTTGCATACTCATACTCATACTCGTATTTATGCGGCGGTCGCGTCTCGTTGAGCGATGATCGACATAGTTAAGTGAAAATTTATTGGCAAAGGAAATGGCTGGCGGACGGGGAGACAACAGGCCTGATGTATCGGTTTCCGGGGCTTTCGGTTGGATAATCCTTGGCAGGCCATTCCGCAGCAGTGAAAGGCCGTAATACACAACAGGTTAAGCAAATTTGGCTTTGGCCGCCCGCCTCCTGCCGCTGGCCATCTCCAATATTAATCTGCGGGCGGAGGTGGAAAGTGCCACCACCCCTGTCGGCGTCCTTGCTCCATTTTTGTTTGAACTCCACGCAATCTCGCCCACAAATATTGGATCTTCAAAAATTGCCTTCGTGATGGGAATTGTGGCAGAGCAAAAAAATAAGTCGAAAATTCCACAAAGTTCTTAAGTGCACTGGGATTTTCCTTTATAATTTCCAATTGGTTCTAACATTCGAGGAGTGATGAAAGGAATATATTTAATAGTTATATCTCTGACGTCTGCTTATAACCTAAAATAGCTTTAATAATTTTCAAGGGGTTTTAATTACTGAAGTATATTACAATTATATAGCTCTATATTATCTACAAAATATTGAACACTTTGAAATATCGACTTTTTAAATATCTAAATGTACTCTTAATGAATTCTCTGACAACTATATGTAATACCAAAAAAAGTTATGACCGAATACCGCGAACTCATCTGCGTTTTTATAATTCCCAAGTGGTTCTGGCAATTAGTTACTAGTAAAGTAAGCGATTCTGATGATATATCGTTAAGTTTTAAATGGTATTTAATGTTTGTTGGTCTTGAAAAAGTTTTTTATTTCACGTAATCTTCTAGAAAAATATTGCTATGATAAAATAATCCTTCCAAACTGATAATTATTGTGGTCATTATTATTATTACTTCCACTTTTAATATCATTTTTCTTTATGTGCAACATTTTTCTTTTCTTTTTCCACTCAGAGGAAGAGGCTTTCGAGTTGATGTTGCCACCATCCCCATCGAATGTGGTGCTAATGACCCGATGCCTGGCCAACCGGGCGGATCGGATCGGATCGAACCACTTTGTATGCAATTAATTTTGACACTTTTTCGCAATTGCGCGATCATGCTGGAAAAGTGGCCACAAAGCCAGCCAACCAGACGGCCAACTAACTAACCAACCGGTCAAATGGTCCGATCATATTTCTCTCTTTGGTGATTATATCATCAAAATGTGTCCGTTAATTGCCCAACTTCTGGCAGTGGGAACCCGCGAAAAAAAAAGAAAAGAAAACGAGACCCAAAGGCAGCGAAAAAAATGGAGAAAAACTCCTCAAACTTTCCGCAATTACAATTGCAGGCCAATAAGTGGATGTATCAAAAGCACAGTTATATCATGTCAGGCGGAACAGCAGTTCAGAAACTAGTTGGATGTCGGATGAGCCACCGTGGCGAAGACAATGACCAAGTGTCGTGCGGCTCTGGTCTGGTCTGGATTTGTCATTGTTATGCAATCGCCGCGGCGGCGGCGTGCCACGAAACCAGTTGATTAGCCAGCCGAAATGGAGCGCTTCCTGCATTACATTTTACATTCATTGGCTGCCTTCGAATGCCTCTCCGACTGGCTTAAATGGCCAAAGTGCGGGCCCAGCGGCCAGAATGGGGCCCAATCAAATGGATTGCCATCGCGGAGCAGCACATTTAAATTGCAATCAAATTCAGGTCGGGTGCGGGTGCAGGCGTACACTGTAATCAAAACATAGAGCAACATTGTTGCAAATAATTATTGGTTATAGATAAACAAAATAAGTTGCAATTTTATAAGGGTTTTAGAGGTCTAACTGAAGACGAATGACAGCTTAGACCTGCAAACCTCCTCATACTCTTTCAAACCCTATTCAAATTTTAAATATTATTATTTACACATTTTCTAATACCAATTTTCTCTCAGTGATCTATTGCGGTTGACACGACGACATATTTCAGCGCACAACTCAATTTGCGACAAACGAATGCGAGACCGAGACCGAATGCCTGACCAGGAAGCTGGCCAAATCCAAATCCTTTGCCGCTGCCACTGAAAGTGCAACTGAAACTGAAAACTGCGAGTTGCAACGGCAACCTGCTGCCGGCGCCAGCCCACCCAGCCACCCAGCACCGCCCCCTTTCGACCGCTGGAGGCGGGCAGACCGACATAATCGCTGCGTTTAACTGAGAGAGGCACCCAGGCCCAGGCTTCAATTACACCTATGTACGATACCCCTGCACTCCCTAGCCTAGCCTCAGTCGAGTTGGTTTTCGGCAAAGGAGGGAGAGATGGGGATTCCCCCTTGTGCTTGTGCTTGTGGCTTTGAGCTTGAGCTGCCGGTGGCGTTTGACTTTGCTGGTTACTTTGGTGGGTCTCGTTTCTGTTTTGGCTCTCGGTTTATTTGCGGCATCTGTTTTCACTATCATGTCAGGGTGGTGAGATACCCTACCCTGAGGCATGTAAAGGGGGTATATGGGGTTTATATGGGGTTATCTTAAATCACAATTCCTTAATCCTAACAAGGATAAATAATAAGAAATTAAAGAGATATATATATTAGTTTAAGGGGATATTTATATTGGAAGAACTTGCAATTTTAAGCTTTAAAATAGATTTTAACCACAAACTGTTTTAAGAAACCAAGTTAAGCTTATTGTATGTGTGAGATCGTTTAGTTTTCAGGAGTCTACCTATGCTTCTTACCTTTCCAAAAGGCATTATAAACATTTCCCTTGAGCATTGCAGCGTCTTGCCCAAGTCGACCAGCTGCGATCCGGCTTAGAGCTGCCAGGCGGCAGTTAACATGGCCACAAGTCCGACTCCAAGTCCGTCTCCGAGTCCAATTCCGAGTTGGATTCAACGAGGGAACCGGAGAAGATGGAGAGAGGTGCAGTCTTAACCTGCCGCAGTGGCAGTTTGAGGCAACAACTTGGACAACTTGGCCACTTCCGCACCGCACCGCCGGCACCCTGAAAGCGACTTGATTATGTTTTTGTTTGGTTTTTTTATTTTTACTTTTTTTTTTTTACTTTGTTTCCAACTCAGCAACTTTAGTTTGGCGGCGTGTGCGCTGACGCTTCCAGTCGGTGGCACGTTTCACTGTAGCTCATAACTTTTTTCTTTGCTTTTTGCCTCATATTTAAGCGGATGCAGGCGGCGGGTCCCAGAGCAATTCCATTTCTACGCCCGTCGACGCTGGTTAACCGAAATCCGCTGCTTTAATCCAATTAAACAATATCAAACAAATAGCAAAAAAAAAAGAAAACAGAACAAAAACCGCAAACAACAATGCATTTGCCCCAAGGAGTAAGTGTTAATTACGTTTTGCGGCGGGGGAGGCGTGAAAAAACATACTCTACGAAATGTAAACACTTGAAATTATTTTGTGGGAAAACTGGCAACGAGCCAGGCAAAAACATATATAATAAAGATAAATATTTAAAATGAAATTCGGCTTAGAAAGTCCCCCAAAAGTGTACGGGAAATATGCAAATAATAAAAAGACACAAAAAAAAAAACGCTTTCATTTTGCAACACCGCATTCATTGACTCCAATCGCGCGGGAAATGAATAAAACAAAACGAGACGCATATAACCACAAAAACTTAATTTGTTTTTTACAACCGCCAATTGTTGAAACATGAAAAGAACTCTCAAGTGGGCCATAAACGGTTAATTGAACGAAAAATGTGCAACAAAGGGAAAGTCATATTTGGACAATAGTAAAGGGAGCAGCACAGCACAGCAAGTGAAAGGCACTTGTTTAGTGATTGTGGAAAAGTCAGAAAATTTTAAAAAATATATAAACATATCTTTATTATTGTATAACCAAATTTAAAATATGTTGAATATAATTCTATGGTTTTAGCACTAAAGCCAAAGTTAATATTTAAGCAAAGACTTTTTTGACTTTTGTTTTTTGTTTTGTTTTTATTTTTGAAAGTTTAAAAGTTCTGTTTTAATGTTAAAAAACATTTAACAATATTTCTTGATCATAATTTCTTTAAAAAAATTAATATTTGATTTAAAAATTGAGTGAAACAATTATTTAATGATTATAAAATATAGTAAAAGCACGATTTTAGCAATGATTCATTCTCCTTGTGAATAACATTTTAAATAAATTATCTTACTTACTTTTGGTAATCTTAAGAAAATTATATACATTATGTTCTCCCTAAAGCCCTCATGGAATGGCCATTTCTTAAGAATTTTCTTTCTATTTTTTCAACGCTTTTCAAGCAATCAGCCAAAATGAATAACCATTTGATTTAAGGCGTCACAGTTGTTGCCAAAAAAAAGGACCAATTCTAGGGGCAAGGAGCCTGCCAAAATTGTTTTCTAATTCCAAGTTGACCGGGGCTCAAAATTGTCCTCATCTTCGTCCTTCGTGCGGCTGACAGCTTCCGTCACGCCCCCACAAGCGAAAGTGTCCTGCGGATGAAGGAGGTCCCATCATCATTAGATGGGCCTGCCAATATAAAATAAGGTCCCTGAATGCGTATTATTATGCTAATTGTATTGTTTGGCTGTTTATGAGCTGTTTGGTAGAAAAAAAAATATTTAAGAGAGGGCAATAACCTTGAATCCGTAATCTTTATACTTGTTTCCGTTGCAGGCATTAAGCTTTCTGTTCATCACTTGCATGATGTTCGCACTGGCAGGCGGCCATCCATCAAGCGACAAGCTGAAGTAAGACCCAGCCCCCCAAAGTACACGCCCCTTTAACGATTCCACTAAGAGAAATAATTAGCTAAATAATAAACTAATAATATTCTAAAAATATTCAAGAAAATATCTTATGAAAAGGCAAGTTTTTTAGAGAGTTTAAAGTTAGTTTCTACCTATAAAAATAATTTATTACATTTTGAAAGTCGTTTATTGTGTTTAATCATAAATACATATTTTTACATAATTTTAAAGACCTTGAAGTCTTAAAAAATAAACATTTCTTGATATTTAAAGCCTTGAGGATGGTTTTTACTCATAAGTCAATAACTTTCTTTAATTTTAAAGACCTTTAAGTCTTAAACAATTAATGTTTTTTGATATTAAAAAGTCTTAAGCAATGTTCTTAAACTTCTCTCTAATTTCAAAGCCATTTAACTTTTCAAAAACCTAGCTTAGTATTAAAATATCCTTAAAAATCCCCTCCCAAGAGAAGTAACCCCACAAATCACTTTATTATTTCCCTCCGTGTAAAACTTTTGATGGCCCCATCCTCATTCACAGGATCCGAATACACGTGCCGGTGAAGCATCACACACATGTGCACACGAAGACGGTCATTAAGAAGGTACCACTGCCCATTCCGGTGCCGGTCAAGGAGCATCACCACGAGCCGAAGAAGCACCACAGCAGCCGCAGCCACCACCATCACCATCACAACCATCAGGAGGACGAGCTGGACGACGACTTTGAGGGCTACGAGTATCCCATCAAGGCCAAGCGGCGCACGCGGCATCCCTTTGTCTGAGCCACCCACAGGAGCACCCACATCCGCCGCCCACACACACACAGCGGGTAAAATGAAATCAAATGAAATACAATTTACGCAGATTAAGATGAAAATAAACCAAAATACGAGGCGAGGCCACAGAGAGAGTAAAAAAAAGGAAGCACAGCAGAAGCCTGGGTCTGATTTGTCACTGTTTTTAGTGTGTAAGAAAAATACGTAAAAAAAAATAGGAGAAGCTACAAACATTTCTGTGCAATAAAATAAACAAATATTATACTTAAGCTCAATTTAAAGAAAGAGTCTAAGAGCTGTTTTTCTTTTGTATTTGTACTTTTTTTTATGTGGGTTTCGGTTCAACATTCATTGGCATTTCAGTCACGACAAAGTTTTTGGCAAATAAACATGTGTTTGAGTGTGTTTTCAGGGGAATACAAAAGGTCAATAGTTTGTATATGAGTTAAGCACATTCTTTGATATATTTAACTATAAATAGACTTTAAAATTGAAAAAGTTACTAGAGAGACTGAAGACTTTCTCTTAAAAAGTCTCTAAATCTGTCTTTGTTTGTATATTTATGGACCAAACTTTATTATTTAAATCTTAAAAAATAAAAACCATATATTTCTTAAGCTTTTCAATGATTTAATTTACAAAATTGCAAGTTTCTTCATCAATGCAAGTTGTCTTTCTTAAAAAAAATATACATAAATCTCAAACTTTGATAAAATACCAAAAAATATCCCCAACTTTATTGCAATCTTTAAGCATTTTTATTTGCCAGAACCTCTCTTCGCTGTATACTCTAAACTCTGAATAATATAAAATGTATAAACTAAATCTCTGTAGTGATGAAATGCCAACTTTTGTGACTGAAAAATCGCAGGAAAATTACCTTTTTCTCAAGGACTTGCGGCAGTGAGATTTAAACTGATTGAATTGAAAATTTCCAGCTGTTGCTGTCAGTGATGTTGCTGCTGCTGGTGATGTTGCTGCCTTGCCTTGCCACCTGCACCTTCTCTGGGATATTTGTGCATAAATAAATGAAGCGTGCGACATGCGAAACAGCAGAGTAAACCCACAGCCGCGCTGGCTGTTTGTAATGATGTTGTGGCCCTGCTGCCGCATCCTCCACCAGGAGGGACTGGTGGACTGGGACAGGAGCTGGCTTACGCCATGAAATATGCATGCCCAGCTGGTTTCCGCTTCCCCCCAGCGTTGCTCTGTCCCACTCGCTCCGGCAGCAGCACCAGCAGCAGCACGTGCTGGGGCGTCTAGTCAAACAGCCAGGCTAAGAAAGAATGTCAACAACTGGCTTGCCGGGCACGCTGCGTCGCCTGTTGCCTGTTGGCCGTTGGTCCCATGGCAACACTGAACAAAATTTAAAGGAAACCTAAAGAATTTTTAATTAAATTAAAATAAAAAGAAGTGTTTTCTTTAAAAAATTAAATGTAAAATGTGCCAGAGGAAAGTGTAAATATTTTTAAAGGCAGTTTACTTTAGGAATCTATTTTGAAATGAAAAATCTAATATTATTATATATTATTTAATCCATTCACAAAATTAAGAACAATAATGAATAAATAAAATAATAAAATATAAAAAAATATATATATTTTTTTAATTTCCCTCTGTATATTTTCCCCTGCCTTTTTTCCTTTTCGCCCAAGCAAACAGCCTGCCTCGGGCGGCAGCTGTTGATGGCTCATTTTCCACGACTTTAGCGCTACTCAAGTGGCAGCCACTCAAAGCGGAGGCCTGGCATAAGCAGCTACAAAGGCAACAACAGAGGCTACATCAGCAGCAGCAGCTACAACACGGCCAACAAAGGCTAATGCCACTCGTCATGTAGAGCCACTCAATTTACTCAGCACTCAACAACTCTGCGAAAGATCTGCGGGAGGGCTAGGCGGGGGGCCTAATTAATACGAGCGCCTAGCGCCAACCACTCACTACATGCCACCCACTACATACCACCCATTGCTACGAGTGTGTGTGTGTGGTGTGCCAAGGAAACGCAAGTGTAACTTAATCACCTCCAACAGTCAGTAGAGCGGGTCGATAAAGCAGTGGCTAACAGCGGGCTCCAGCTCTGTTAGATGAGGCTAAGCCGCTGTTAAGCTGGTTTTCTTTTAAGAAACTTTGAAAATGTATAAAAAAAAATTATAAAAAAATTAATAGCATTGTTTATAAATTCTTTTTCTAATTTTGCAATCCATTGAGCTACAAATCTACGAACTTGTAGACAGAAAGTAAGCCTAAGGTTAGCTTAAAAACTGATAAAACCCTGTTGAATTAGCAGCGGAAACGGAAATCTGGTCGATAATGTGGTGTTTAACAGTTATGTCACTGCTTGCAGAGGCTGAGCTGCTGTTAAGTGCATAGATTTTATGTTAATTGTATTTCTTTTATATATATTTTATATTATTATATTATAAAAGCATTTGCCACCATTTGACTAAAGTAATAAAATAAACTAAACAGTTTAAACTGTATTTATTTCCTATTTTAATAGGTGTCAAAAGAGTTGAATGATCTCGTCTGGAATTGACAGGAGGAGCACGGATCCCGTGCGTTGAATGTCTGGCAAATCAATGGCCCGCCAGTTGCTCGTGGGATTTCAGTTAGCCAAGGACTTGGAGCTGGTGTCTGAATGGAAGTCCCCCGCCAATTTGTGGGTGTGAAGCCCATATATTTACTTAGCTCTTCGTGTGGCTGCTTCAGCTTTAGCTTTGGCTTTGGCTATAGCTGTAGCTGCTTGTTGTGCTGCCTCTTCACTTGTTGTTGTTTGATTTGGGCGCTTCTATTTGATTAGGCCGCCTAAGCGAGCTACGTGCCTGGGTTAATTTGTGGGACCAAGTGTTGGCTGAGGGTGCGAAAGTCATTGTTACTGTGGCTATACTATATGGGTATATTTTAACGGCATAGGTCAATGAAATAGGGGTAATAAAATTAGGGAAATTCAACAAAATAATATTTTTCTAGTTCAAGGAATCATTTTCGACCCCATAAACCATATATATTCTTGATCAGCATCAACAGGGGAATCTTTCTATATATGTCAGGAAGAAATCGATTTTTTTGCCATTTTTGCAAAATTTTATAAGTTACATCATTAAAATGTTTGATTTTGTAAAAAAAATGAAATTTCCAAATTTTTAAATGAAGTATGCAGATTTATTAACTGTAGAAAATCTTGCACAGAACAGTTTTCCGATTTAAAATTAATGCTCTTTTGGCCGAGTTATGATATTTTTCATTTAAAAAAAAAATCAAGAAGTTTTATAATATAAAAAATCCGATTTTATAATACAAAATAATATTTTTCTAAGTCAAGGAATCATTCCCGACCCCATAAACCATATATATTCTTGATCAGCATTAACATGCGATTCGTTCTAGACAAGTCCGGAAGAAATCGATTTTTTGGCCATTTTTGCGAAATTCGAAATCATTAAAATTAGCAAAAATGGCCAAACATTTTGATTTCTTAAAATTTTAAATTTGGTATGCAGTTTTTTTAAATTAATAAAAACTAACACAAAACTGCTTTCCGAATCGAAATTAAGGCATTTTTGGCATAGTTATGATATATTTTAATTGTTATTGTTTAATTGGTATACAAACTTTGGCTGGCCAAAGTTAGCTTTCTTTCTTGTTATATTATAAATCTTATGTTATAAATTAACTTTATATAGATAAATTATTATTTCCCTATTCCCTTGACAACCACTGTTTGTTGGCCTATCTCCGCTGATGTTTGTGTTTGTGGTGACAGCAAATAAATCGCACGCATGTGTCCCGCCGCCCCACCACCCACACCTCACATACACTTGCACTTGGCACTCATACACAGGCAATAACACAAATACAAATACAAAAAATTGTGCATAGCACGCATAACAATGAGAAAACATTTTGGCATTTCAGGGGAGAGTATAGGAATGGGGTCTGTATTTTTCTTTTTCGTTTGTATTAGAGAATGGAAATGGCGTAGACAAACTACTTTTCGGCTACTTAGTGATAAATATGCTGGCTAATCAAATGGTAGCTGGATTTGCGAATTAGTTGCGACACCAAGTTTGTTGGCCAAGTTACAAATCCCTTTACTAATTTCCCATCAGCTAGGAATATATACATAAGGAACTTGTCAATTGGATTGTAAGACTTTTGGAGCTCAAGTTCAGAAATTGATAACAAGGAAATATGACTATTTTTATGAGATTTATTGTTTTATAAAATTAAGAAAATTATAATTGATTAATAACAAGGAAAATTATATTTATATAAAGTTAATAACTAAGAAATTCATTTCTAAAACTACTATTTTAAAGGAAGAAAAGTCGCCAAAAAACAACATATTTATCTAAAAATATATAAATTGAAATGCATGATTTAGGACTTAGGATTATAATCATTTTAAAAGGTCTAAGCACTCTCAATTCATCTTGAAACTCATAATACGTTCTCCATTTAAAAGACTTCTTTAAGCATTTTGAAAACCTTTATTAATATTTCTAGATTACAATCCAAGAAACGTATTCTCCTTACAACTTAAACTCTGCAACCCATAAATATCAGGGTCATTCATTGCGACTTACCCTTTGACGCAAAAAAATCAATTTTTTTATGCTTGGATTAGGCCAAGTCCGCCCCAGGGTATACATCATTCCACCTCACCCAACAGCAATAATTTTCTAGTTGGCCAAAAATACCAGCAGCGGCAGCTTGGCTTGGCCAAAAGAGGACATTTGTCTCGAGTGGACGTGGTCCAGGACCGTGACCCTCTCTTCCAGGCATATTTGAAATACAAACATAAAAGTACAGATTTGCTGACTTCAGTGCATAAAGCAGGGAGGCAAACATAGTCCATATAAACAGATTGTTAAATATAGTTTATGCCGCAGGCCCTCCCCGAAAAAGGGAAAGGAAAACTCGCCTGCTGGTCACTTATGCGTGCCTCGACTTTTCATATTTTCTTTTACGATTCCGAGAGGATATTGTCGAGCTGAATGGGCAGAAGAGTCCCGGGCTTAGTCCTGGGATGGGCTGCGATTTTATTGCCTCTGGGAGGAGCATCCGATTCAATGCCAGAACGGGGAATCAATGTCGGGCCTCGGTTTTATTATTTGCATACTGGTTTTATGGGGCCCATTTAGCGATGAGAACTTTAGCTCTGCTCCCCGGCCCGTTTAATTCCCAATTAATTTGGGCTTTTGGCCAGTGCTCTCCAGCCAGTTAATTAGATGGCCATAAAACGGCCGCTAAATGCTAAATGCCGCCGGTTTGCGTATGCGAATTCCACCAATCGGGGGACGGTGGCAACATCTGCCAACCTCCGCCGCAAATTCGGGCAAAATAAATGCGTTCGTCACATGCACATATTAATTACGATTTGTATTTTCCCCACAGCTGGCAAAACCGAAATTTAGTTGCATATTTTACGGTCTGGCAGGGAAAGTTCCAAACCCAGGGAAAATAACAAAATGCACCATTACAAAAGCCAACAAATTTGGCGACTCATTATGGGCCAAATGGAATTTTTCAGTTTTCACAAAATATGTGAAATATGTACCAGGGAATATGGGTATGTGTAGGTGCCGCTGGCAGGTGCGAATGGAGGCGAACTTTATGCAGCCATAAACAAACAGAAATATTAGCCTTTTCGAGGGGGGAAATCAATACGAAATCCGCTTGATAATCGATTAAAAAAGTAAAGATTTATACAAACAATAAGAGCTATGGAAAATATTTTATTAATAGGATAATAAAATGCTTTAGATTAAAGTAAATTATATACGAAACATTTTAAATATTTAAAGAAAAAGAAAGATATAAATAAAAAGCAGTTTTGAAGAGGGTTTTAGTACTGTTTTTTGGTTGTATTACTTTGCAATTATTTATATCGAAAAGCTTAGACAATTCTTACTTTTAAAAAATATCTGAATATACTTCAACAATTACTTAATAAATGATACAACATTCAAAGTTGTAATTTATTAAATATTTTTTTAATTAATAAATCTCTGTTGCCATTGAATCACATTTTCTTCAACCCGACAACTGTTGACCTTTACTTTAACCCCTTTAAAATTAATGAAATATTTAAGCCCTTGGTCCTAATAAATGATTATATTTGCACCTTTTTAATAGGATTATTTTTCAAGGTCGGTCTTTCTGTTGAAATCACTTGAGTTTCCCTTGAGTTTCATTTGAATTATTAAAAAGGAAACGCTCAATTATTCTTTCGGCTGACAATTAATTAAACGAAAAGCAAGCTGCGCCCGAATCTATTCGTCAAAATAATTGTGTTCCTTGGGGTAAAGTATACACATGTCCATAGAATTGCCCAACTAAACAAGGCTGAAATCCAATAGAAACCCTTTGCAATCAGGATCTTATTTGTATTCATTGATGGATTGTGCGGTGTCTGTTCAACCCGTTCTTAAACTAACTTTAGTTTTGGCAGTTCTCCGAATGTCATTATTCCCGGGTTTCGAATCCATTCAGCCGAGTACAGTAAATAAACGAAACCGAAACCCTTTCGAGGACACCAAAAACCGCACAAAGGAAACTGCGGCATCACGTGCAAATCGAGGGGATTCATTAATACGCCTTTGCTGTTTTTGGCCTCAAGCAATTACCCAAAATTTTGGTATGTTTTTGGAGGGCTTAAATGGGTGGTGGCTTGTAGCAAGTAACAGATACAAGCTATAGAGACACAAAAAACATACACTGGGGGAAATCATGGGGAGAATATTGGGTAAAAATAAAGCTATTAAAATTTTTGATATATTTAGAAATGCATTAAAAATAAAGTTATTATTTATAAGCATTTTTAAATTAATAAATAAATTTAAATAATATTACTTGTCATATTAAAATAAGTTGAACATTGTTAAAACTTTAAATTAAATAAAGTGGAATTGAGATTATTCAAAATAAATAAATAATAGGTTAGTTAGTTAGGCCTATATATCCTTATTTACTATTAAATATCACAGGAACCACCTCCATAATTAGGTTTTTATATATTGATTTACTTTGAAACTATGAAAACCACTTGAAATGAATTCTCTTAACATTGTGAAACATATTTTCGGGACCTCCAAAAATGACTAGACTTTTCAAAAACCCTAAAACAATTTTCAATAATTTCTTAAGCAGCAAATTCAGTTTAAGTTCAATTTGTTTACGATTTGAAACGTTATATCATAATTTTAGAACCATTTTTGTAAGGTAAAAACCCTAGTATTATAATATCACACCCGAATATACTGAAGTTGAGCAACTTTTCATATTATAGTTTGTGATTGTTAGCATCGACCTGTATTTTCTATATTATAAATATTATTTATCCTCCAAAATTATAAATTTGATTATCCTTTCCAAATATAATCCATAAAATATGCTTAAAATTACACATTTAAACCTTAAAAATCTAAAAATTGAAAGAGTTTTCAAGGAAATGAATATTTTCCCCGAGTGCACCCCATTGGAACTGTTGCGTTAATGAACTTATGAGTGGAACATGGCGTACAGATACAGATACGCTTCGTACAGATACGCCTGCTGCCGATACAGATACAGATGCAGATACGTTAGAACAGTGACCTACCAACCTACTGAACATGGGCAACAGTTTCGAGCCGCAACATCGAACATGTTGGTCCTAATGGTGACGTATACGCAGCGTATGGCCAACAGGGCGGGGGGTTGATATTGGTATTGTTGTCGTTGGGAGCCAAGTATTGGCGGCATCTTTTCGGTTATTCGCATTTTTCGTTGTATATATATGTATGTTTTTTTGTTGCCTTTGAGAAAACAACACTTTTTTGCACAAGTAACGAATGTTGATGACGATGCCAACGCCAACGACGACGCGCTGCTGATGTTCGACGTCGCAACGTTCTGGTTGTGCGAGTTAATTTCGCATTTTCGCTCACTCGCTCGGCAACGCTGCTGCTGGCTGCTCCTCGTGTGCTCCCTCTCGGTCCGTTCCGATTTTCCGCCGCTTTTCCGCCATACGGATTTTCCGCGATCTCGCCTCGCGGATAAGAAGCCGGCGGACGACCGAATCAGAAGCGTGAATATTATCACCAAACACAAAGTGCAAACGGCGAGGTCTCAAAAAAGCAAATAAATAAGGAAAAATAACAAAGATCGTTAAGCAAGTGTTCTGTATTTGTGAGAGTGTGCCAGTGAATTATTCCCCCTAAAAAAAACAAATAGAAAATTAAAGTTATAATACTCATCAAACAAAAAAAAATTGTGTAAACAAACAAGTATCTTTGGCCTTTAGCAGCTAACAACACCACAAAAATCCAGTCAGAAAGGTGCGTGCACAGCGAATAAATACCCAAAACTTATTTAAATAAATAACAAAAACACGGCAAGTTAAAGTTCAGCTAAGCAAAAATTGCAAATATTGCAGTAACACAAAATTTCTTGGCTGAAAGACGGGGGAATTAATTTTGTTTTTGTTTTATGTTTTTTTTTCTGGTTGAGGAACGTTTCTCGGTCTTTTTGGCGGCGGAAACAACGTCCGATTTTATTGGATATACAGCTCTATATGTCTGCCCCCTGCATTTGGATCCAATATATAAATATATGCGTGCTTTGGGGGCGGCAGCAGGGGCAGGTTTTTGTATACACCACAAGAACCAATTTCGTATTTATAAGATTTTATTTAAATATTCAAATATTCAGTTGTTAACGGCTCGTTAAAGCAAATTGCAGCCTTCTTGGCCCAGCAGAAAATAACTCGGAAAATAACGAAAATAACATATTCCTCAGTGCGATCCATTATTATTATTCCCATGCTCGATTTGGATTTGTAAGTTTAAAATTAAAAACTAAAAAAAACGAGAGATGGCAACACACGCGGTCTATTATATAGAAAATCCCAAATAATCATTAAAAATTCCAAAGAATTTGCCAAGTAAGCGCCAACGACAACAAATGTGCTGCTCATAAAACACAAAAATATATAAAGAGTTCAATTTTTGATAAAACAAAATGCAGGGGAAAGCGACACACTGAATACCCTGCCCAGCCACTTGACAATTTTCGAATAATTCTGATATCTGTTTGTGTAAAACTCGGTTTTTATCTCGGTTTTCTGGGAATTACCCCTAGACACATCTTATCTGACTTGAGAAATGTGAAATATATGGCCAGAGTTATAGAATCTTTATGCTTGTAAGACCCTCCAACCTTGAACTGACAGTTTCAGATAAATTTTTATAGCTGGCAGCTATTTATACATTTTATTTTATATATTTTGTTTGTAATAAAACCATATATCTATAAGGGTTTGATGGTTGGTTGAAGTGGCTTCTTTCTACTGAAATTTGAATATATTATAACATTTCCCCTCTTTCCATTTCATTATTAATCATCTTTTTTAGTGCGAATTTTGGCTTATTGACATTTTAAACAAATCTAATCTCACTAAATGATGGCAAACACAAACATTTAAGGCCATAGTTGGTGTTAGTATTTATAGTAGCCACTTAATCATTTAACCTTGTTTGGCAGGTGAAAATAATATGAAATTAGCATTTAAACTGAGAGAGAAACTAAAAGGAATTAGAGTTGGGATAACATAACCATTAGATTATTTTATTAAACATTAATTTTAAAGATTGTACATTTAAAACTATTAGAATAAAAAAGGAGTTAGGTTGCCTTATTTAAAAATATTATAGGAATTCAATAGAGTTCAGTTTGTTTATTTAATAAAATTAGTAGAGTTACAGAGAGTTGGGTTTATTTATTTTTGAAATTTGATTTTAACAGGGCCTAGGTTTATTTATTTATTATAATTTGATCAGAAATCCTTTTAACACTTGTCTATAGATATCATATCTATATTAATAATATATCAGAGAATCTTTTAACATTTTTCCAAGACCATATTCAAGTTCAATTTAATATATGATAAGTTTTAATCAAGATAAAATCTAATTTTGTTTTCTCAAATATTATATTATTTATTATTACAGCAAAAAGTTTATATTTTACCTAAATTAAACCCTAAAAAAAAACCTTAACACCTTAAATTCTTAGCTCTTTTTCAAGGGAATATGTCACAAAACTGACACAGAACTATAACAGACTGTCCGCAGGGTATTGAAACGTGTTGGATTCCTTGTCCAAAAAAAGTATTTTCATGGCCAGAACGTGCTGGGGATTGTCACCCAGAGGTAGGGTAGAGAAATGGAACTGAGCCTATACAGGGGTAAACCAACCTCCTGCACCAGCCTTTCCTGCCCTTTGCGGTTGTCAAACCAATTTACTTAGCCCCCATTCAAACTAAGGCACCAGCGATATGGCAATTACAACCGATACACCAATAGAAAGGGCAACAAAAACAGCAACAGAAACAGAAACTCGAAATGAAACCGAGATGGAAATTTAAAGAATTGAAAATGTGGGGGAATTTGGAGAGGAAATTCGAGGGGAAATTAGAAGGAAAGGGCTGTGTACGTGCTTGAAATTATATCGCCTGCCGGCTGACATTCAAATTGGGGACACAACTCGGCAAAAGCTGAGTGAGAGATGAAGGCATTTGCATTTGGTAAATCAATTACAGGGCCACCGAAGGAATGGGTAGAGAGGATTTTACTCCACAGCCCCAAGGTTGGTCCTGCACTTCACACTTTTGCACCCATCAATCAGGCATCTGGGGGATATATCTGTAGTATAGCCAGATATATATGTCTGGGGTAACAATTACAATCTACTACTCGATTGGTTCGTGGCTAATCCCAGAGACAATGCCAGCCATCCATCCATCGCATAGCTGCCGCCGGCCTGGCCTGGTTAGCCATGTTGTTGGCCATGGTAAGCTGCTTCTTTGGCCATTTCGCAGCTGACAAATGTCAGGGATGAAGGCAATGCACGACCCCGAACTTCCAATTTCCCAGGCTAACCTTAACGAGTGCAGTAAAAATAGAGGGAGAGTGGGTTAAAGCTCTTCTAAATATAAAACTCAACCCACCAAAGGTACAAAAATATTCAGTGTAATCAAGCTGCGAATGTAAATAAATCCCTGACAGAAATAACACATATTTTTTTGTGATGGATTAATTTCTGCATTCCGCTGATTACTTTCACAAATGAAATAGATAGAGTAAGCCCAGTTAATTCCCTTTTGTGATAAAATCTAATTAGCAAAAAGCTGTTTCATTTAGGTTTTCTCCTGAAGAAAGGGTATTAAGTTAGCCACTAGAATTTCTTGCTTAAAGCAAATCGAAAACGAAAACGAACTTGTCAAACTGCATTTACTTGAAAAATGAGAATGACTTGAAATGGCATCAAAGTGTCGTTAACCAGAGAGCCACTCAATTGGATTTTCCGTTGAAAATCAGCTTACGATTTTCCAGCAAAACAATTAAAATTCTGTTTTGCCTGCAGAAAACGTATTTGGGTTAATCAAAACTTGAGTAAAATGTGTGCCCCTAAGCAGATTTTAATTGCTGGAGGGAGTTGAGTTTGACAACTTTTGCATAATCGCATAAATCCAAAATCGATGAAAAGCGAGGGTAGCTACCTAGAACGACATTTTCATAAAGATTTATTTTACTGATTGCTGTCTAGACTTGGTTGTTGGAAATACCTTCGACTATATTACTTTTATCTTGATTTAGGTGAAATAAAAACAATGAAACGTTTTGATCCTATTATGAAAATATTTCGCTTAGATTAATGACCTCATTTAAAAAGAAAAACGAATAGAAATTCGAGTAGCACGCAATATGAAATGAATTCAAGGCATATTCAGCCATAATTTCCTTTGTTATAAAGACATTATGAATATATATTTTTGGCATGATTAATCATTTGCTTTTAGAAATAAAATATAGAAGTTTTTACCTTATTTTTCTCTTCTGAAACCTGACTTCCCTTTGACTTGGCAACTATTTATCATCGCTCGTTACCTTCGGCCAGAATTAATTCACTTTTGTGCATTTCCACGCTGCATTCCTCTCGAGATTCTTTCGTAAAGAAAAGCAATGGAAAAAAAGCAACCAGAAACTTATGTTCAAGTAAGGAAAAACTTTTGTTCCAGAACACAAAAGTCAGGGAAAACAAAAAAAAAGAAAAAGTTTAAAGTTGATTTCCCCCGTTTTCTCTCAAGAACTGACCACAAGGATTTCAGCAAGTCCTAAAGCTGTCACTACTGCAAAATGCAAAATGCCCAATGGGGCATTAATTAATTCGATAGTCCATTGCTGTCAATTTTGAAGTATTTACATAAATATGACATTAATAAACCGCAAGCATAACAGCAAATTGAGTGTGAAATTTTACGCGCCATTTAGCAGAAGGAAAAGAAGGCGGCCTCCTCCTCGATTCTTTTAAGGTGAAATAAGAAGGATACTCGACACTCGACACTCGGCACTGCGTAAAGCATTTAGCTTGGCTGTCAATTGCCTAGAAATAAATTATGAACACGCCCACGTGCCCCTCTGAGGAGTGAGGGTGTAAATGGAACCAGGCCAAAAGTGAAGCCAAATAGACGTGTTCTTCGTCCATAGGCAGACTTTCTGGAATTATGCTGATATGTTCGCACATGTATACATAATTTTTGCCCCAAGAAAAGCGCTTAAGCAAGTGCCTGCCGTCTGCCAAGCTGCCTTTTTCCCACATTTTCATTTTTCCTTCTTTTTTTTCCGGAGCCAAAGAGTTTCGTTCTCACTTAATTGTTGGTACACATCCTCCAGAATGTATATATGTTTCATATCACAAAAGAAAACTCATCGCGAGATGTAGCAACTTGAAATTATTTGTGCAAATTTCTCTGCGAGGGCTTTACAAAAAAATTAAAAGCATTTTCAGGCAAACAAATCTCTTGACGCATCGGGGGAATATATATAAACCCAGGGGTATGTCACCATTTTTGGCCACACACAAAAACCGGAATATATTAACCAAATTCAATTGATTGTGGTTTTTTGCATTTTTGGTGTAAATACCGGGGGTTTAGGTGCTTTTAAATAAATGCCTACAAATATTATTCATATTTTTGTGGCTAAACCATTTGATTTTTGACAACCCCCCTAATATTGTTAAAGTGTCGGCCAGGAATTGGGGGGCTATTAAAGTGCAGTCTTATTTATTAGTTTAACTTTAACTTTTATATTGCCAATGGAGATCAATTTGAATGGGAATACATTTTTTAGTTAATATTTGTAGTTGCTGGAAAGGCTGGAAAAGCCGCAAAATCTTTTAAAAATGTTAGAAAATTAGAAAATTTTTTCAATAATCTTTTTGAAAAACTAGAATTAGGATAGGCTTGGGGTGCAGTATTTTGTGGGACTGTCCTCAAGGTTTGTGTTGGAGCTGTAAAAACTCTCTGTAAAACTTCAATGTCTTTTAAGAAACTTATTCCCAATAATAACTTATTTACTATCAATAGAAACACCTCTCCACATACCTCCTCTTCCAAGCCTAGTTTCCTTTTCTAATAATCAAGAAAATACCTCAACTATTTCATAAATTTTACATACAAATTTACAAAAGCAATATATGTTTACTCTGGATAATCAAAGAATAAAAATAAATGTAGGTGCCAGAGAGTTTCATTTCAATATTGATATATATGTATACATATATCGAATGGCACCGACCGAGGGTCCAATAATAATAATAAGAAATATTCGCTTTGGCATATTGCTGCGACGGGTAACCCATACATATGTAAATACACGCACACAGCTGCGCCTGGATGTGTAAATAAGCGCGTTAAACTTTAAAAATTGTTGACAAGAGGGAGAAGGATGATGGGAAAAGGAGCCTCCTGCTGCTGTTAGAAATGCGCCTTACCTTTCTTTATTATTATTATATTTTTTTTTGACGCCGTAGCAGCCGTCATCTTGGTCTTATTGCCAGCATTTTGTAAATGAATAGGAGCCTCCTCACACCTATACCACCCCCAACACTTTATGTTTGTTTACAATTTTTGTTCTCTTCCCTCTGTTTTGCATATGTGTGTGTTTATAGGGGCCTGGGACACACACACAGAGACGTGTGTTTATTTGTTATTGTTAACCTTACCTCAAACACACACACTTTTATGACATTCAATGGCAGACTTTTCCCTCTGCCGTGCCACGCGGCGTATGCGTAATTATGTCGATGACGTCACAAGGCAGGCATCAGAAAACGAACCAACAAAAGTTCCAAGTTAATTTCCATCTCACTTGTAGTTTATTTTTTTCCCAAGCAAAACTTCCTTTTTCCCGCGAAACTTCAAAGCTATTTTCCGTTGATGAATGAAAACTTTTAACGTTGTCGGCTTTTGCGGCTGCAAGGAAACCCTTCAGTTACTAGTAAGGCTAAGGGGTAGTTAAGGGAAAGGCAAGAGGGGGTTGCTGAGGCGGAGGTGCTGAATTTTCAATATAATTTTCCCATCATTTTGCCTGAAATTGAAAATTTACGCCCAACTTTATTTTCGCTTTTAATTTGTGTGCTGCCTTGACTGCCTGCCAAGGCTCAGCTGAGACACACCCTGTCGTAAACAGGGTGTCTCAAAAGGAGAGAACATAAACCTTTTTTCTTATCAAAGTATACATCATATTAAAGCAGCTGCCTTGCAAAGAAAAATTTAAGGTTCAAAATTTGAAAGAATTTATTTAAAAGCTGAGAGAGAGACAAGGTTTGAGATTAAAGCAGAAATTGTTTACTTTTAAATTGTTTTAAAATCCCTATAAATCTAGGAAATTGTTTAAGTCATTAGTTATTTTTTTAATTAATTTATTTAATTTCTTAATAGGTATTTATATTTTTTGTAAATATTTTTTTACAATTACGAACCCCACATTTTAAAAAAGGATATTGAAATGATATGACCATTTAGGGTTTCTGGATCACAAAATCCCTTACAATTTTGCAACTTTTTTGGCATCAAAATTTTCTCGCCATGTAAGTAAATATGTGTATGCGTGATTATTAAAATATTGCACACATCCGAGGGGTAAACGAGTCGAGGGAGTCGAAATTTATGTTCAATTGTAATCAGATTGATTCCCCCCCTCGAACCAAGGAGGGTGTGCAATTTGTATAATTGATTTAACATTGCGTGTGCCTGGAAGTCGCGGATATAGCTCTTAATTGGATAAAACTCCGTCGCCTTAGAAAATAGGTTAGCGAAATTCATTGGAATTTTACTAGAGGAAAATCTACATAATAAACCTACATAATAATTAGTAAATGTTGATGTATAGTAGTTGTAGCTGACTGGCGGCAGTCTTGATTCGTGTGACACATTTTTGTTTTCATTTTCGTATTATTATACTGCTGTTTTTGTGGGTCTTTTGTTTGGGAAGTCCCGAGACTTTGAGTTCGAGGCAGCGATAAGGCACGTCTGGAATTGGGTCGTGTTTTTGCTTGAAATGTGTTCATGGCGAAACTTTCCCTTTCCCCTTGCCGCCTTTTTCCGGCTTTCCCGGGCAGGTTCGCACTTTTATTAGCCCCTGGCATGAAATTCCTCTGACTTTGACCGAAGTTACTGCTCCACTTTCCCTCTCTGTGGCGACTTTCCTTGGGCTTGGGCTTGGGCCCACCGACTATGATGAAACAAACAATAAAATGTGACATTTCCCTGCCAAAAATTATTTGCTTTCCGCTCTAGGTCGCGGACAATTGTTTGCTGGCCATTGAAAGTGGGGGAAAATGGGGCCAGGACGAACCCTTTTTCGTAATGTGGAGTATACTTTTAGGCGCAAGAATTGTCACCAGAAAAAGGGGGCGAAAAGCTAAAATAAAGCTTAGCACTTAAGGGATTCGGATTCATGTTCATTTGACATTTCATTGATGAACCTTATTTTGGTAAATGGAATTTTAACAATACTAGATGGATTTAATAAAGAAATTTCCTTAATTTCTTATGAAATAATCAATAATTTATACTAAATTTAGCAAAGTCTCTAAATGAATTTAAATGTGCCACTGAAATTCCCTTTAATTAATGTTTCTCAGCACTAAATAAAATTGTAGTAAATATTTAAGAAATTCAACCTCTTTTTCTACAATTATAAACTGCTCTTAATTCCCTAATGGCTCCTATTATTTCACCCAAAAAATTAAGTTCAAAGTCAACACACGATATAATTGAACATAAACTCTAGTTTCCAACTTTCGTTGGCTCCAAATGCAATTGAAAAAGTTGCTCACAAATCTAAATACAAAAGAACTACTTTTGTGAAGCTATTTTCTGGACATGAGAGGGGCTGTAATTAAATTGCCGAAAAAAAAGAGACCAACAAAATAGCAACGAACTTGAAATGGAAACCCAAAGCGTTGCAGCACGAAAGCAATTTCAGAGCCGCCTTTTGTTGTGGCCATCCATAAAATATGAAACATGAAAACTAAACAAGCAAAGCACTTCAACGGACCCATAGAGAGTGTGTGTGGTATGTGTGTGGTGTGTGTTGGCGGAAAATAACTTTTGCAACATTGCGGCCGTAATAAATGCAGCATTGAAAAGAGTGCACTTGAAGGCAACCCCACATCGATATGTATATCGAATTGAGGAATAATGCCAGCCCTGGCCGAAGCCACTCGAGTGGAGTTCGCCACTTTCCCTGACCTGACCTGCCACACATATAATTTCCCCCATGCAACTTTCGGACCCTACTTCCGTGAGATACGGATCACGGATGCCACGTAAAAAAGTTACGGTGAATTTTTGGGTTCCAAGCCGCAGCTTAAATAACTTTAATAACAGCATATTGGGTCTCAGTGTTATGGTTTTGGATTTTTGTACCAAAAACTATGTATATATATAACTAGTTGGTGCGTGTGCTTCTATATAGGCCAATTATCTGATAGAAAATGTGCATAGAATGGTTAGACAAATTGGAATGCTCTGAAGCGTATGCAACAGTATCCAGTTTACACAGAGAAAAATTATTTATGGGAACTGAAAATGGGAATACAAGTGGGAAAAAGGCTTCTACTGGGGATAGTAAAGATTCTAATAAAATATATATAATTTAGATAAAAAATTTAACAATATTAGTAACAGAAATTCAATTAAATTAATTAATTAAGTCAAGGTTTAAATTAAGTTTTTATTAAAAGAAATTAAAAATTAATTTGTAAGTCTATACGGTTAGAAAAACTTATTTTCGAATTAAAAATAACCAGGAAGCTGTTAAAAAAATCCTTACGGTTTTAAAATCACTTCAAAAGGTTTTTAAAAAATTGTAATAAATTGAATAAGATATTTTTTTAAGTATATTTATTACATAGAATAATTAGGCATTTTATTTTATAGAAAATTTTGGCTTTGGCTGTATTTATTTTTTAGTTTGAAACAAAATTCATTGTAAATAGGTCTATTTTTGACCTTTTACCATTTTATAGCATACTTTTAGACACCTTTGTAAGAGGTTTCAAAGTCCTAGTGTTTTCTTAAGCTCACCTGTATATTTTACAATTTTTTTATTATTATTTACAAGGTTTAAGCTCAAAATCTCTTTATTTTAAATAAATAAACCCACCTTCCCCAAAACTTTTTCAGTGTAAAATGCTCAACAAAATACCTTTGCTATCTCAGCTTGGTTTCTCGATAAATGAACAAAGAATTGGGATGCTCCACATACCGTGTCTCTGTTGATATTGATTAGGCGTACGAACCTGATAAATTCACGAGTCTTGTAAATTAGAGAGTTCTTGCAATTTCTATGGCTGCTCCGACAAACAATGGGCTCAGGAAAAGGAACGTGCCACGACTCCATTGGGTTCCCTTGAGAGCGCCCGCCCTGTACTCCACTTGGCCGCCCCCCCAAATCCTCAATCCTCTAGCTGCAAGGCCCCAACCTCCTGGCTTAAGGACCTGCCCTACTCACCTCTGGCTGGTCTGTGAAATACCCTTTCCGCCTCGGCAAAAGTTGCACTTTTGTTTTGTTAATCCAGTTGGGGTTGTGGAAATTGATTTTAAATTGAAAATCGAATTAAGGTACTTGTCCTGCGATTTATTTAATTTATGTGAGTCAAATTAGATTGGTAAGAGGATAAATGGAAATAAGTCTAATTGAATTAGGGTTGATATTGTATTTATTAAATCGGTTTTAATTAGGTACGGATTTTGGATTTGGTGAAACTCTTTTTCTGTTTGTAACTACAATAATTAAATGAATGTCAGATTTGGTGTTTTGTGTTATAACATATAAAAAAAAAACATATATTACTCCCCAAATATCATGCCCTTAATCCAACTTTTATATTATGTAAAATGCAAAATCATATACCATATAAGGCTTAAAATAAATACCTTAGAATTATTTAAGAGCTCTATTTTACTAACAATTCTTTCCTTTGTTTCGGATTCACAAAATACATAGTTGATGAACTCTCGAGCATTTTAGCCAGAAAATTGAATTGATTTCCTGCTTTAATATGCATAGAAACTACCGGGCACTAACGTTTCACTGAATATTTTGGCATTCAATCCCCTTTCCCAATGGCCAAAATCGCGGAAAATGGTCAAAAAAAAAGGAAAAGGGAAAGAAAAGGGCAGGCGAGAGTGACCAATTGCATATTGAAAGGGCATTTCCGCTTCGTTGGCTAGCCGGCGATCCAAATGGCATTCTTGTACTTGATGCTTCTTTTTTTATACGCTTTCTTGCTTACGCCTCCCCCGGTGTCATCCCCCCGTGAATTCAGCTCCCTTTTTATACGCAGGACGAGGACGACGAAGCCAGGACTAGAGCATTTCGTTAGCTTCAAACGAGCATTTCGGGGCCGCCAGCAAAAAGCTGTTCATAAATTGCATGTTGGCTTTTGTGTTGGCATGTCGCCCGCCCCCATAGCCCCCGCTACCCCACCTAAGTGGATATATGCCGGTGTGTACTCCATTCGGTTTTTTAATAGACCCTGCTCGCATTTAAACTGTTATGCTTGGCCTGGTCTCTGGTCTGGTCGGGACTGTTCGGACTGCTTAGGGTCTGTTGTGGGCACAAAGGACCCTTCTCCTGGCTTTATCGTTTAAGCCAAATCAGTGTCGAGCTTTAGCACACATCCTCCTCGGCTCCACTCCAGAGGGAGTGGATTGTATGTGTGAATGGGTGGGGGATCGATTGTTGAGGCAGTCGAAGCTCAGCTAACGTTAGTATAAATTTACAATTTTAACCCCTGCCCAATGGGATCTGAACACCATCAATTTCAGGTAATTCCCTCGCGTCTCGTGGGCGTTTCTGGCCAGCAATTAGCGCCATCAGGAGGACACATATTAATCGCTTTGCGCAGCAAATGTAATTAAAAACAAGTTAATTAGTGTAGGTGTAGCCAAAAGGTAAATAACTTAATAAATATGCTAAGAAATTTTAAACGAAAATAATAAAAACCTTTTCTACAGTCACTTAGTAAACCATAAACAAGGGCAAACCAAAATCTATATACACATTCATACATTTCCATTTATGAACCATTACCAATCTCATTTTTGGCCAAATGCTAAGTGGCGTGGGCCGAATTCGTTGGCAGGCCGAGTGCTAAGTGATTTATATTGACGATTAGAATCGAACACGGAATAAAAACAAACATATCAAGCCATATTGTATTTAGTAGTGTTCGAAGTGCAGTCGAGGGGTAACGATAACGTCTATATCGCTGCCATTACGGAATGACAAATGACGTGAAGATACGACAGAGTTGTTGAGCATTAAAAAATAATTTATTAGTAGATGAAGATATCTATAGTTATAGTTCTCGAGATAAAGTAACAAGCTTTAAAGGGATACAATATCTTGGAAGTTGGTAAATATATACATATTTATTATTATATATATACTTTAACTGCTTGTTATTCCTCATTTCTAACACGTAAAACATTGATTTTCCTGCTTCTCCAGAGACTTTATGTTACCTTTACTCTCCAGAGCCTCGTTAGCCTTATATAAAGGCCTTATTATTAGTGCTTTAAGAAAGGAAAATGTTTATAATTTATTCAGAGCTAAATATGTGTCAAGCAAATTACATTTATAATAACCTCCAGTGGCAGTTGGCCGCAGTTATAATTGAACAATTAGCAAAAACAAGACATACAACCGAAAATTGCAATTCAATCATAATGAAATAAAATGCCAGGCAAACAAATTACTCAATTAGCAGCCGAGTCGGTGGTGGCAACTGTAAACAACTACAAAATTCTAGCCAGCATTTCACGTTAATGAGTGAAACGAGAGAAAGACCCGCCTGCATTTTGCACAGAATTCAACTTTGGTGGCATTAACTATTCATTAATTAAAAAGCCACAACAGCCAACCGTCTGTGTTGCAATTAAAATAAATTTATACCGGAAATTAAAAAGTTCACCCTTCCCGTTTATTGTTGCTGATGTTCAAATCAAATGCTTTTCCGCTGACTGCAACACACATGACGTATACGCAATGCGGTCACAGTTATTATTGGGTTTTGGGCCAAAACAAGGGAGTGTGCGGGGGGCTTGGGTAAGAACACGCTTTCAAGTGTTTATTAGAACTATTTCCTGCGGTCCCTGCGGTCGCTCATTGTTGTTTCCTTGCCCCGGGGTGTTGGTTATTAGTGCAGTTCGTCCTTTGGCTTCTGTTTGGTGTTTTTCCAGTTAGTCGCTGTTGCGGCTGTTGTGTCAAGTGTTGCTGACAAATTTTCCCCCTCTTTCTATAGTATTTTTATGGCCAAAACTAGGAGTATACTGGGATATGATGGAATATGGCAAATATATATTATAAATTAAATTATTTTATAAATTAGTTTAGACAGGTTTCCTTAATTTTAAGCATTTAAACTGGAAATCTGTTTGGTTTAAGGTAACAAAATAAATTTCTTTCTCTACAGAAACTATATTTATTGCCAGAACTAAGAGTATACTAGTGTATAATGGGTTCTAAAACATTTACAATATTTTATATAAATTAATGCACACCTGTCTTCTATATTTTAAGCATTAAAACTTGAAATCTGTTTGATTCAAGGTACTAAAACCCTTTAAAAAAAATGTAAAAATATTTATCAAAAATCAAAATTGATCTTTTAAAGGCCAGAAACCACTTTAGAACTACATTTTCCAAGGAACTTTTTCATCAAATACAAAATTACCCTTTGAAATTTACCATATTCTTACTAATCACCAGGTATTCAATAGTCGCATCCCTCACCTACATCGTTTTACTACCCAGTTCTTCTTCCTTTCAATGTGGCATTGTTAGCTGCAGTTGTTCTAGCCGCGTTTTTGGCACATTTGTTAGCGACCTGAAAATAGTTCAAAGGGAAATACTCACCTGGCTGGCAGGCACCGCAGGCAACATTTCGGCTTGGTTTCATTAATTTGCATATTTAGCAAAGTCACTCGAGTTTTCCGCCATCCATCTTGCCCCGGCACTTTCAATTTCCCTCAGCATTTTCCCGCACTTTATTTTTAGTCAGCTAACTGCACTTGGCGCTCATCAAAATTCACTGTCGGAAATGGGGTCTGCGCTATGGCTGCCAAAGGAAATCTGCACTTGACTCCGTTTCTGTGTGTTGTACTTGGCCATTAGAAATCTACACGGTAAAATAGATATACAAACAGAAGACGGGGATAAACAACAGGCAAGAGCTGGGGCTGGGGCAGGGGCAAGGGGCAGGCCATATATGCCGGATGGTCGGAAGCAGATTGCTTTCTGCACTGCGGCATCAGCTTATGCAAATGTGTATGGCAAACTATCTATCATAGGTCAGCAGATTATGCTAATGCTTAATATGAGTAGAGAGGTTGAGAGATATTTTATTCTGGCAAATAGGATTGCACATACATAGTATCTATTTCAACAGCTCAGATATCTATATTTGAGGCTCAAAAGAGTCATCAATGCGGCAAAGCCAATTAGAAAATGGTTGAGTAAACAAATCATAAGATACATTTTAACAATAAGTTATTAATAGTTCTGAGTTGGGGAGGAAGGGAAAGAGGCTTCTTACCTGTGGGTGTTAATTAAATTTGCATTTTCGGCTAATGAATCAAGATATATTCTAGGACATTTTCTCACAGTCTTTAGAGAAATATTTAGATTATTATTTTAAGGCTGATTTTGAGGGTTTTATAAGATAATAAAGTGATCATTGGTATTTAGTTAATGTATCTTATTGTAAATTTATCGATTAATTAAATATTTTCCTAATAAAGCAGCTTACTTTATCAATAATTAATTATTAAAATCATACATACTTCTACCATAATTACCCTTAATCAAAGACTTTCAATATAAAGTGAATATTGATGAAATGATTGAAAATTCTCCGAAGCACTTGTAGAAGGCTTAAGAAATACCCTAAATATACAATTTAAATGACGAAGAATCATAAACTCTTTGGAAATTGTTCTAGAAAAACTTTCCAACTTGTGTATGCTTGGTTTGTTAAGTTTGAAGTAGCCAAAGTTGCCGCAGGATTCGTTGGCAGCTGCATCTTTAACCATTTTCAGATGCACAACGAAAACAATTATCAACGAATTTTCAATTGAGCCTCTCTGCCGTCTTGCCCTGTTTTCCATTTTCCTTCTTATTCTTAACCCGAAATCAATTATTCCCAGCTCGTTTAAATCATTTTAATTATTAATTGAGTATAACGAAGCGAAGGAAAAGCCGCTTAAAGAAACGCGTAACGGAAATGCAAATTTACTCAGACGCTGGTTGAATTCTTGATTACTTGACTTGCATTACAAATTTTACCAGGCCGAGATTAAGACTAAAAAAAAAAACAGAGAAGAAAACTTAGCTGGCCAAAACAAACTTGGAAAGTTCGAAAATGAAAATGCAATTCGACGCTTTTCCAACCCGTTTAGTTTGGATAAATCAGCTTAAAAGGAGAGTCCCGAGAATGTGGCAACACAAGGATGTCCATAATCGGATTAGAGTTTGCCAAAGTTAAGGTAAACCAAGATGATTACCCCCCGAGAACTAGCAGGAAAAACAGTTGGGAAAACTCGGCTTCACCACACACACATGGCACTCTGTCAGCTGGCTGATCAGACAGCTCCGCCCACGACACCTGTTAACAAAATGGGAATTTGCTTGAATGGAGGAGGGTTATAAGCACCATATTATGTTAATATGAAACATTTTCTTGCCTATTGAAAGCACCTTTTCAGGTGAATATTTGTTGTGTTAAATTTAATGAAGAAGGGTGCGGTTACAATAAAGAGATACATTTTTAAAGCAACAGAGAAGCTAAGCTTTGCAATGAAATCCAATTGAAATGAAATATATTGCAAAGAAAATCAGGTAAAACAACTGGTAATATAAACTTTATTCCCATTATTTTCTGAGGTGTATTAGGGACATGACTAAATCGATTCGCCTAAAGAAGCTGATAACAAAAAAGAAATATTTCATTGGGTCAACAAACAACTCTTTCTGCCTGCTAGATATAGTTTCGATTGACACAAAGTTATAATACCCAGGGGTATCTCAGCTGTGGCATTGCCATCACTCTGCTGCAAGTGGAATATTGGACATCGAGTTGCAGGCACTCGGCCTGGCTTTGACGGTGCACTCGAGTGTGGTATCAGTTAATTTGGAAATCTGTCAAAAAGCATTCAGCGAATTAAACGCAATTGGCACGGCCACCACAGGGAGATGGAGTTTCCGCAGGAGCAGGAGCAGATGCAGAAGCAGGAGAAGCAGCCAGCAGGCAAATAAACATGGCACATGACACTGGATTACATTTCATTTCACATTTCATTTCATTTGCCTCCGCAACCCCCAACATTCAGATGGTTTTCCTTTTGGAAAAGCCAAAAACTGGCAAACTGGCAGCAGTAGTCAGGTGGCGTCGAGACTGCTAAATTTTCAAGTGCAGGCAGCCCTTTTTAGGCGCAGCCTGTGGAAATTGGACATGAAAATGAAAGGCTCCAAGGGGGGCGAGGCTTTTCCGCGGTGGAAGGCACCGCCAGGAACGTGGCAGTAATGCAGCAGCAAGTGGCACAAGTAGCAGCTGCCACAATTTTGCAGCAATGCGAAACAGGAGCCTGCCTTTCCAACGAACTAGCAATGCCCTCAAGGAATATGCTAACCCAAATTAGATGACCGAACACAAATGGTCATAAACTCAATCAAGGGATACTCAAAGGAATTGTATAAAGATTTTAGACTTTAACAAAATATTGAAAGAAAGAAGCAATATCAATCAAAGAAATCTTTTTTAAAATACCTTAAACTTATATTATTTCTCAAGTCATCAAGCAAATTTCTCGCTAAATTTGTACAAGTCGCCGGATTTCAAGAAAAAGCAAATAATATTTATGGCCAAAGTTCAGGGATCCTTCGAGCTACCCTGCTGGGTGTCAGGGTGCATGGAAAATGCGGAAAATGGACCGTTGGCCCACTCGACGCTCTAAGTAGTTCGTCTGCCGGAGTGTCAAAGCGTCGCCACAGCCGCAAGTGTAGCATACTTTCGGAGCGGTCAGTGTACGTATACGTAATATAAAAACACATACATTCTTGTTTTGTAGCTGTGTGTGTGTTGGTGTGTGGCCTAGTCCGAGTGGGGAATTGTTTCGTTTTCGTTTCGAAATGAAAGAAAATGCTGTTTAATGTGTTTTTTATTATTTACATCCGCGGCCTGAGGAGCAAAGAAAGCCAGGTCCCTTACAAACTGGAGCCAAGGCACTGGGAATAAAAAGGGGCCTTAAAGCATACAAAAATTTTTTATAATCTTAGACAAGTCTAAAAGAAATTCTTAAATTTCATGTATATCTATCTTTTGTAGCTCTAATAATAATTTATTTATTTCTTTATGGTTAAAATAGCAAAGAATTAATAAGAATAAGAATTATCGAAATTGTTTCTTTTGATTTGTTAACATTTTTAAGGATCTAGAAAATGTATATAATTATAATTTGTAACAAAAACATGATTTTAAAATACTGAAAATATATTTAATATGAAATATATTTTTTATTAAAATTATATACAATTTTAAAATTTTTAAAATTCTATTTAAAACATCCTCTCAAATAAACTTTTCTTTCAAAATCCGTTAAAATCCCTAAATAACCGAAAACCGATTTTTTAAGAGTGCACCACCCCTGACCCTCTCTTTCATTCTGTGTTCTTCCCCCTTTCCTCTCTTTCCCCCTCACTTTTCCCTAACCACAAACTCATCAACGTTTCTTTATTTTCTTTATTCTTTTTTTTTTACATTTTCTCCTCTTTTCTTTTTTTTTTTTTTTTGTGGCACAGTTCCGGCTGCGAGGCTTTCATTTCTATGCAAATTCCTAATGCCGCAGGCTAAAAATGTTTTTATTGTATTTAGTGGAATTATTCACGCCAAACTAACTTTTGTCAAGATATAGGAAGACGACTCGTGAGGGGAGATTCCGAATCGGTGCATATGTCTCGGGCTTGTTTTGATTTCCGCCAGCCAAGGCAAGACGAAATGTTCTTTGATGCCGCATTTTAATGACTCGCAATTGGCCTTTTGTGGGAATTACCAGTCTCATTCCATTCTTCTAAATCCCCTCCCCCCCTTTGGAATCATTTTCGTTCACAGAGGTGTTCCGGAAAAATTGACATGTGCTTTGAGCTTTTTTGATTGCCGGCAATCAATTGTAATGACAAACAGTGCAAATATTTTCTCAAATCGTCCAGCCAGCTCACATGCCACCCATTCGCGCCATAATGCAGCAATGAAGAAATGGGAAAATAACACTAAGACTTCGCGCAAAAATGGAATCAATATTATCGATCTCAGCCTTCATGAGGCCCCCGCACACAATACGATATATAGTATATATTCATGAGTATAAATTATTCCCATCATGTTACGATTCTATAATTGTTGCAATGCAGAGAAGCGACGAGGGTTTGTCAAGTGCAAGGAATCGGTTGGGCGATAAAAAGAGTGGCATTCCATTATCCGGAACTTGGCTTCCGGCCAAAGGGGTGTCCAATAAATTCATCAATTGCTAGTTTGGAATTTGTTATTCAATTTAATTCGCTTTAATTCTATGGCTCTGTTTTAAGATTTATTACATTTTTATAAGGATTGTGAAAATATTCAAAGACTTAAGTCGTTAGTTTGTTTATTACCATTACAGTTTGTTTCTGTTGTTTCTTTTCAAAATGTTTTTTTATAATGTTTAATGACATTAATTCAATATCTCAAGGTCTTTGATTGTGAATCTTTCTCTATAAATCTATATAAAAATAATTGAAATCAATACCTAAACCCAAGTTAAGTTCTCTATTTGAATCCCCTAGCCATATCAGATTCCACAGCTCCCTATATTATCTATCTCTTCTCTCTAAATCATCACATAATTCATTGCTATCCCATCAAGATGGCCAATCAACCTTTACCCTTGTTGTTAATTAATTAAGCGAAAGCTATCTAAATGAACTAATTGAAGGGCGGCTATTGCAACCTGTTGGCCAGCCCCACTGCTCCACCCCTCATGCATATCTCCTTACACAACGTCGGCGAATCTTAATTGTCAATCAAAATTGAGCTTATTTAACTTTTATGAAACGCCGAGTATCATGGAATGAGTGGCTTAAGAGATGCCGCCAATTCCTGGCTACCTGGCGGTTGCGTAACCCGACTCAAATTACTATATATAGCGACGCTGCATATATGCATATCGAGGTATATGGTGCATAGCAGAGCCAGCGACAACGTTGCGTATGAGCAACTTTGAATAATTAACTCACTTCAATGGCGCTGCTCTGCGGTGCTTTCACTCCGCCCTACCATATTCCTTCCATACTTTCATATATCTCTGCTTCCTGCCACTTGACGTGGAACGTAATAAAGTGAGTGAGGGGGGTGGCATGAGGGAGGGTGTGCGATGTGTGTGTGTCCCGGAATATTTTGCTGACAATATAAATTGCATTTTGGCCATTGTCACTTGGCCCAATAACTTGGCAACGAAAAGGTTACAACAAAACCCAACAAAATATCACATCAAACCATAAAATAGTTGAAAAATTTTTTAATCAATTTAGCTGCGTCGTTAGGGGAGTGAGGGGTGGGCGTGGTGACCTTTTGAGAACTTTCAATTTAAGAGCCCTGAATAATGACGTTCAGTTTACACAAATCATCGAGCGAGAGAGAAAGTTTTCCAATTGAGCGAAGCGAAAGTGAAGGGAAAATCTAATTATGAAATTCTTGGAGGGCAATATTTGCCATTTGATTGAAAGCGAAATGTTTGTTTGCTTAATGTTGGGAGATCAATTAAAATCTAGAAAAGCTTAGGAATGGCTGTGGAAGTGAGTAGTAAATTAATGGGAATATTAAGAAAGTGTCTTTTGGATAGAGTTTATCTTTTATAAGGAACAACTTTTAAGGATCTTTAAAGAATTATTTTTTAATTTAAGGCTCGAAGGACCAAAATGAATTATAAAAGTCCCAAATAAAATTTTTTCTTCTCCTCATCTTCTTTGGTTTAGGTATGTAGTAAAAAATTACCTAAAATCTTATATCTTTAAAGTTTAAATTCCCAAGAAAAGTTATGTATTTAGCTCACCTTTAGCTTATGAAGTTGGCTGACAACTAATGTCAACTGCTCTGATGAGTTACACTGTATGTGTAGTACGTTGAGCTAATCAAATATGTGGACACAAAATAATTGCTTGGTGAAGCCTGCTGAGAATGTAACGCAATTTGACGATAATTAAAATTATGCCTGCTGTTGGCAAGTCCAGATCCACGGGGAGAAAAGCAAAGAGGGAGTGTGTCACGAATAACGCTTTAAGCGGCTTACAGGACCTCCAAAACAACACCCCGGCACCGCCCTCGAAAGGAGCAAGGCCACGTCGAATGTAATTATCATTAGTAGAGACATTGCTGAACAATTTTGCGTGTCTGCACGTACACAGCTCTCCGGACTGGGAAGTATAGCGGGTCTCTGGGTCTCCTGGTCCTCTGTATCCCCGGTAAAGGGCAAGACTAATCTCTGGCCAAACAAAAGCCAAAAGCCCCCGCCCGTTTGATGTTTGCCTTTGGCAGCTGCTCAAACAAATTACAATAAATTCGCAATTGTTCGGGAGAGCAGGAGCGGCGGACATTTGATTGATGAAAGGCATCAACAAGTACCAGTGTACAGCCGGCAACAATGGCATTAAGATCTTAACAATTTAAATCAACAAACACCGGGAATAAATTCGCTCTACAATATGCAAATGCCGCCAAAGGAGGGCAGCCAGAGCAGCCAGGAAAATTAGCGCACTTAAAGTGATTCATTGATAACTTTTTGGCACGCCAACCGACAAAGTCTATATATGGTTATAATCCCCCATCACCGTCATCATCATCAGCCAGTGCAGGTCTAATCAGTGTCACACGCCATCGAACTGGGCCAAAAACCAATTGAGGTGGCAAGGCAAAGCGAGGCGAGGCAACGCAACGCTCTAAAATGCAGCTCGTGGGGGGGGTCAGGTGAATAGCTAATGGGTTAATGGCATTGGGTGTAATCAGGGTCTGTGTTATGACACAGTTAAATCGACCTTCTAATCAGCCTTTTTGGCAGATGCAACTGATCTAGATTGACTGGTTAAGTGACTGGCTTTCCATTAGAGTTAACTGCAAGTCACTTTGAAGGGTATTCCCCAGTGAAATTTAAGGTCAGCTTAAGGTAGAAATCTCTTTGATAGCTTCCTAATAATTCTCAGACTTCCTTAAGTATTTTTTTCTCAGCTACTACTTGAAAGGCTTACAAATGTTCGTAGCCCAGTGGCTTATCCAAAAACTAGTTCACAAAATATAAACAAAACCGAAAAGGCATACTTGAATTTTAATTAAAATTAACATATAAAGTAAACTAATTAAAAAGTGTGGCTCATTTGCGATTCGCCATCGCTTGTCTTGAACGATTGAGTGCTGCCTGATGTTTACACAAAAGTCCTGGCAGGGTCTGCTCATCCTTATCAGAAGTACAGAAGCGGGAAAACAGAAAAGCTGGAAAGCGGGAAAGCTCCTTTCGACTTTGAGTGGGAGTATGCTCAACGACGTTGCCTGGCATTTTAGTTTGATTAAAAACATGGCCCAAATGCAAAGCAAACTGCTTAAGAGGGAGCTCTGCCCCGGCCAGGAGTGGGTATAATCTATAATACCTACAAGTATCATCAGTCTGCGCCTGCCGGCAATTGATATGCAGATATGTATGTGTGTGTGTGTTTCTGGAGTTGGATTTGCTGGCAAGAACACCTTGGCAACTCTGCATCAGCCATCTGCCAGGATTGCTAAGTGGGCCATGGCAATGTCTTAGCTCATACACACATGTACAAGTAACTCTGGAAAATAATTTCATTTCATTTGATTCCTAGTAACACTGGCAACTTTTTCCATATTCACACACAAATGGGAAAAGTTGGTTGGAAAGGGAGGTAAGACTCTGGAGGGAAAACTGAGTGGTGCATGCAGTCAACTGTCAACGATTTTCCTTTAGCAAGCATTCTGTCCTAGATTTTATTATTGCCGGCAAATTAATTGCACACCAAGCTCAGCACAGGTTGTTTGTTGTCACAACGCTTAGAAAAAAGGATATTTTTTGCAGAGAAATTTAATAGATTTTTGACAAGATAAACAAATAAATAATAACCTAATAGAATATATTTAAAGTTGCTCAAAGATGTGCACAAAAAGATACTGATTGAACGTATTTAAAACATCTCAAAAAGAAGTACTTATTGCATTCAGAGTTGCCTTAAAGCCCCCACAAGTAAAGGTAACTTAATGACCCCATTTTTTCCAAGTGCATCCCATAAACCTCAATGCTTTATGAATAATTCTGTTTGCTGTTGGCTTGACTGACCACGCCTGCCAAAGGACAACGACGACTACTAATTGCCCGTAATGAGCCGCTATATAGTTGGCCAAGAAAGGGGTTTTATGACATGGCCACCGCCTTCTTGAAGAACTCCCGCTGCCTTGTCTGATGCAGTTAAGTTATTTCCAGCCTAATTAAGTTAACTATTTAATACGAAACGTTCCCAGACATTATCTGCAAACTTTTCAGAGAGCTTCTCCCAAAGAAAAACCAGCCAACCATCGAGCATAAGCCTTATCTTAGGCTGAGAGAGTGCGAGTCTGGTAGCAGTGACTAAGCCGAATATTATGGCCATAAAAATGTTACTTTAAGCTGATATCAGGGAGGGGGCGCAGCACGAGAAAGTGGGTGTTAGTAGGGGAAGAGATATACTACTGTATAAGGCGGAAAGCAGTCAAGCGGGAAAAATCCTGCGACAAGGCAAAAGTAAAATCCCAATAAGCAAAAGATGGGATTATTGTGAGAGTGGAAATACTCCAAAAAGCGGAGGGGGAATCACTCATGGACAACTTTCAAGCGGACATTTATTTCCGGTCAGTTAAGCAATGGAATTTCAAGAGATGTAAACAGTCTAAATAGGACTTAAGAGAGGTTATGATGATTTTCTAACTTAGAGGATAAAAAACAAGAAAGAAAGCTAACTTTGGCCAGCCAAAGTTTGTATACCCTTGCAGGTAACAATTAAAATATATCATAACTAAGTCAAAAATGCATTAATTTCCATTCGGAAAGCAGTTTTGTGTTAGTTTTTATTAATTTAAAAAAACTGCATACCAAATTTAAAATTTTAAGAAATCAAAATTTTTGGCCATTTTTGCTAATTTTAATGATGTAACCCCTTATCAAACTTCGCAAAAATGGCAAAAAAATCGATTTCTTCCGGACATGTCTAGAAAGATTCGCATGTTAATGCTGATCAAGAATATATGTGGTGTATGGGGTCGGAAATGATTCCTTGACTTAGAAATATATTATTTTGTATTATAAAATCGGATTTTTTATATTAAAAAACTTCTTGATTTTTTTAAAATTAAAAATATCATAACTCGGCCAAAAGAGCATTAATTTTATATCGGAAAACTGTTCTGTGGAAGATTTTCTACAGTTAATAAATCTGCATACTTCATTTAAAAATTTTGAAAACTCAATTTTTTATCAAAATCAAACATTTTAATGATGTATAAATATAAAATTATAAAAATTTGCAAAAATGGCCAAAAAATCGATTTCTTCCTGACATAGAAAGATTCCCCTGTTGATGCTGATCAAGAATATATATACTTTATAGGGTCGCAAACGTCTCCTTCACTGCGTTGCAAATTATAATACCCTGCAAGGGTATAAAAATGCAGAATACATAATAAGATTAACTTTCAATAGAGTTTTGTCTATAGCACTTTAATAAGTTAATAAAAATACTAAGGTAATAAAAATGTTTGAAATCCAACTTAACCAACCCAAATAATATACTCGACTATAACTATATATTTGCATGCAAATAACATATTTTGTATGACCCTTAAAAAGTGAATTTCATAAAAAAATATAATTTTGTCTGCCTCAGAACCTTACTCTTCCCCCTTTGAAAGTAAGTCCTGCTCTCAGACTATGTAAATTTCATAAAAATGCGTGATGCTCAGCTATGCCAACCGCCATCATCATCATCATCATCATGATATGATGATGACAAACCATGAGCAATATAACACCCATTCCCGGCATTTTCCCCGCTTTCCCTCTCGTTGGGGTAGACCAGCGAAAGTGCATAAAGTGCATTGCTTAAATTGAACTTTCCGCTGCCAGCGCCATCTGCCACCGCAGAGAGACGCCCCGGGAAAAGCCACCCCAAGCTGGAACCTCCACAGAGCCAGCTCTGAACCAACGATTGCCCCCTCGAACATGACACTGGCAGCGATACCAGCGTAACCGATGAACCCCAACTCAGGCGGTGTCTCTGCTGAATTGTGTGAGCCACGAGGGGAATGGGGGAGGTAAAGGCGGAGGTGGGCTGACCGAAAAGTGCAAATGTCGCATATTAAATTAACGCTAGTTGACAGACACCTCAGCTCCACCCCCGAACGAGGTCGAAACCAAATTAGTCGAAGCGTAAAAAACCAGAGTATAACGGTCACGGGGAAGAACAATAAAACAAAAAATGAAATTATAAATTGCTTATCGACAGTATCGAAGGGTCGGGCCATAAAGTGAATATTGACTGTTGACTTGTCAACGCTGGCACAGCACACACATAGCACTCAATCATTTAAACAATTTGTTTGCTCTTATCGCTTGAGAACGAAAAACATTTTCTTTTATTATGATTCGATTCTCAATTCTCAGCCAGAAATTTACGAGCCAAGTTTTTGCCATTTGAGAAATGTGTCAAAGAGGCGTACATACAGCTAAGGGGAAAATAATAGAAATAAAAAATAATGAAAGAAATAAACAATGTAGGGAGTGATTCTAGGAGACTCTTAAATATGTTTATTCAGTAAAATTTTCTTAAATAAATTCTTGCAAAATTATGAAAGCAAATTGATTGATATATTCTGGTACAAAAATATTCCAAATTAAACGTTTTGACCCTGTAAGCCCCAAAAGTGCCTTGAGCCTCTTGTTACATTATTCACAATTTCACACAATTATTTCATTTAATTTCTTGCGGAAGTGGCATTGGCTATAAATCGATATTTTCTGTGATATATCGAACTATGCCTAAGAAGAGTCTAGCTTTATTTGCTATATTATAAATAGGTATAAATAAATAATACAAACAATGAAATAAGATTTAAATAGCTTAGCAAGAAGTCTATTTTTAATCAGATTTTACAATATTTTGGCCGATATATTAAATGGATATTTTCTGTCGATATATTTATAGTCCTGCAGCGTATTCATTACATACTTGTACTTGTTACTTGAAAATTTAATATAATTATCAAATTAAATAAATCTATATAGTAACTATGGTATTCAAATATAACCCTATATTAGTTACTTAAAATAATATCCTTTTTCTCAGAATTAATTTTTTTACCTCATTTGTTAATATATCATGCACGTTCAATGGTCTCGCAGACCTCATTTTAAATGCAGCACAAGGCGGCGTCGACGACGACGACGACGACGGCTAATCATAATGAAATTACTCATACGCAAGGTTAGCCGCCGAACAGACCAGACACATCTATGTACTCCAACCCGCCACGGAGCGATGCTGTTGACACTGGGCAATGTGCAATAATTCAAAATACTGTCTAGACTCCGGCCAGAGAGAGACACAAAGACAAGGACGAACAACACAAAATGAAGATGCTGTCGAGGGAAAATATCAAACCATTTTCATATCTCTGGCCATTGTTTACGGCTGCCATTTCTGAGGTTGTGTGTGCCATTCATACGCTTTAAAGTCGTTAAACGTCGCAAAATTTACAATTTTTAGAAACTTTACGAGCAGCAACAACAGCAACAACACGTTTAGTTTTTCTGCATTAATTGACGCAATCGATTTGAAAATTCTATGGGCTGGATTATACCAGAGCCTTTGTACATACACATACAACGCTACGATGTGTAAACAAAAGCCAGCGTTTTTGTGGCCATAAAAGCAATATTTATATCGCTGGAAAGCAACAGAAAATTCCTAATTACCGCCGAGCGCATCCATCTTCATGAAAAGCCCGCCCAATAAAAGCAAATCAATGCGCATATAGATCAGCAAATAATAAATTCTGCGATGCATGATATATGATATACGGGATGTAGTGACAGGCCAAGTGACCTGTGGCCCAAAGGACCCAACTGAATTATGTCCGTATCCGTCTCCGGTCATTGGAGAGAAAAGTCTTCGGGCCACGACAGTCAAGTGAAATGAAAATTCTATTGACAAATGACTTATTTGCCGCTCTGCTTTCGCTGGCTGGCGAACAGAAAATTATATATATATGTATATGAATATATTTTTGAGTGCCAGCAAGTCTAAGCGCAAAAGCAAAAGTCCCAACGATTTTGGTTAAATATAGACCCAATGGCAGCGGGAACAGACTCGTTCTATATCGTACGAGAAGAACGCATATAGGCTAATGAGCGATGTGGCTCGTCGACATAATTGATGACTTGATAGATGCAAACACACACGAGTCCGAGTCCGGAGTAGGTGGCCCAGGTTCAGGCCTGCTTAAGTGATTGACTTCTGGGGTTAAGAGCCCCATAAAGTGAATAGTATAGTGTGTAAGGAGGGAATGGTCAGCGGGACATTGACCACTTCCCACCGAGAGGCTCTTAATGCTTTTCGGCGGCCAAGTGGGTTTTCGGCTGGCTGAGCAGTTTATATACTCTTGGGAACTTTTGAATAATATTGCGTTCTTTTGACATATTAGAAATTTATTAGCTCGATACACTTGTAGGATTTGGGGATTTAAGGGTTAAAAACTAAAGAAAATTGATATAAAATTAGTAGATTAAAACCAACCAAAAAAGGATAAAACATTTCCCTTGAAATATGACAATCGATTAAGAAAATAATATTTTATATTTATAAGACCTTTAAAAGTAAAGATACATGACATCGAACACCTTAGAAACATACCAACCTATTTTCATTTCATTTAGAATTTGGTATCACAACAAATCAGTACAAAAATTGATTTAAATAACCACTAAGACCCCCTATAAAATTGACTTAAATTTATGTAAATATCTGATGATTTTCCACCTGCCATTGTTTTTGTATATTCCATTTCACATTCTTTTCACACACGAACTACTGAAAAAAAAAAGAAATAAGAGGTAAAGCATGAAGGGCGAACAAAAAAATGCAGCAACTTGATTGAACCCTTCTCAGACATTGACCAATTTGCAACAAGCTGTCAATCCAAAATATTAGCTTGCATGCGTCCGTGTGTGATGTGTTCACAAAACACTTTTATCTATCAGCCATATTTATGGCCATGTGCACAGTGAAATATTCGCAAATTGACTCCAGTCGAGCGGAACGGTGGCGTGCAAATATAACAAAAATGGTTACAGTCTAAATTCTGAAACTAAAAATATAATAATTTATGTTTTAAAGCAAGGCTGTGTTTAACAAAAACCCTTTTGAAATAAAATAAACTTGTAAGTTATTTACTAACAAATTAGTTTATAAATTTTCTTTTAATTTCTGGAATTTATAGGACAAAATATATTTAATTATTCACACAACATTCAAGTTTTGATCATAATTTATGTAATTTAGCTTATTCATATCCTTTACCATAATTTATTAATACATTTTGAGTAAATAAACCAAACTTATATTCAAAATTAAATTAAAGATTAAATGTTTAACCTTCAAATTAGATTTACAAATAATGGCTAAATGTTAAAATGTTTACTATAAGAATTAAGTCCTCAGACTAAACAAGAAATTACAATACAACTTACAGGAAAAAAAAGAACTGTTTTCCGAAAAGAAAATATATTTATTTTGCCTCCCTTAGGCTTAACTTAAAGAGGTCTCACTGTAAAGCGCAGCCTTCGATATGGAAATCATAACGACACAAAAAAAAAGCACAAAAGAGAGCGACAATGAGTGGAGCAAACCTGCCATCTGTTTTGGGGCTTTGTTTGTTCGTTGTTGTTTTTGTGTGTGGCACATGGCTGGCAAGCTTTTTGGGGGGCGGATGCAAGTTGTGGGGGAAGGGACAGAGCTTTCCTGCCCAAACACAATCAGCTGGTGGCTGCCAAAGCTCCTCCATCAGCACAAATGCTGCGTAATTTTTTTTTGTTGTAAGCAAAAGCACCGTAATGCAAACAAACATATGAGTGCGCCTTCCGCTGTGTCCCGCTGTTTGTTATTATAGCGAGCCAGGGGGAGGTGGGAGGTGGGCAATCGTGAGACAACAAAGCACAGCTGTGTGTGCGAGAGCTTTGTAAATTGGCTCGCGCTCTCTCTCTCTCTCTCTACTCTCCGCTCTCTGGGTAATCTATTGCGCACCTTTCAAGCTGAAAGGCAAAGTGGAAACCCCTTCGACTGACATGTAACGGCAGTCATGTAACGGCACTCTAGGAGCAGCAAGGTCACCGTAAATTTACATTTATTTATTCGCACTTATCTAATTTATTTATTTGCCCAGCAAAGGGGCTTTTGCCAATTGAAAGCCCGTCAGTCACCATCAAAAATGGCGACCTGTCACTCGTAATGAGTGCCTACTGTGGCATGACCATTGACTTTATAACTGGTTTTCCTCACGGCCCGCCAGAGGCGCACTCACCTTCCGCGGGAAGTGGGCGCCCAATTTGACAGTTGTCAGAATTTCGTGTTCCACATTCTATATATGTTTTCTAGGGCCCTGTCAAGTGCACACGACAAGGTCATTGTAAATGTGTGTTTATTTTCAATAATCCGTTGCCCTGCCCTGCATTCTATATTCTATTTCTGCTTCTGGCCTGCGCCAGAAACGCAGAAAATAAAAGCGAGAGCAACCAAACAAATAATTTGTTCTGCCGTCTTAGTTTAAACTAAATTTCGTAATTGAAAAGAGTATTTATTTTCAGCCGCAAGGTCGCTGTCAAATCTTTTACATGGGGGACGGGCAAATAAAAGCGCCTGAAATCGGGCCCAATAATGTCTAATTGTTTATTAAAAATAAATATGTTTTTAGTTTAAAGAATACCTAAACTAATTTTGTGTTTTTTTAGATAAACGAAAAATTATCTAAGCCATTCTTTACTTTTTCTTGCTTATTAATTTTCAAATCAATATATTTACCTAGTAAGAGATTGCTTTGAAAATTATGTTCCTTTGACTATTTACTGAAATTTTCAGTACTTTCTTGGCCTTTATCAAAATTCTACGATAAGTTCCTAACAGAACTTATCACATACACCACTCCACCACACCGCTTGTGGCGCGAACCGCTCCTGTGCGCATGTCGAGCGACCTACACAGAAAAAGCACTAAACAGGCCAGAATCCGAGTCCGAATACGAATCCGAGTCCCCAGTCCCGAGCACGACTCACCCATACAGAGTGCTTCGGTCTCATGTAAGGCATATAGAGGTCTATATAGATACTATAATACCATTCCGACCGATGCGGAGTTCGCGCGTTCTCGGTGGTTAGTTGAGCGTTTGGTGGCACTGCGAGCGGACGGACGGAGAGCGTTGTGGAAGCGAGGAAAAGAGGAAAAGTGGAAAAGCAGCCACTGCGACAAAGGTTAAGCAGCAAAAACAACAACACCAAATACCAATCAACAAACAAAGGGAAAACGCATCTAAGCTGGCTGAGGGAGAGAGACTCGGAATAAGCCGAGACCAGCGGACGCACATTGGTTTCTTTGTTACAACTCTTTTTTTGTGAACATCGAAGCACGTAAAAAACGATTCGAATTAGTGCGCAATATTAACAACATCAACAGCAACAACAACAACGAACTCGAAACGTGCGCAATAATTTGTTTAAAAATCAATGAAGACTGCAACTGCGCAAAACTGAAAAAATTGCATCACAGAACACGAAACTAGAAAAGTCTATGCCTGCAAGAGTGGTGAAAATCAATAGAACCCCGGACTAAATAACCACCTTGAGAGCAGGAGCAGAAGGAAGAAAAACCATAAGGAGACCAGGACTAGAACCAGGATCATGCCTTCCCTTTTGGAGGCGCTGGAGCGCAAGTACTTCGCCGAGTGCGAGTTTGAGAATGCCCACCAGCCGGAACTGCACAAGCGAAGCGATCTGCCCAATGACTTTACGGTGACCAAGTGCGGCGGTCGCATGGAGTTCTCCATCTTCATACCCCGCCTCTCGCCCCTGACCAGTGTCCCGGCTCTGCTGGTGCTCAACGACTGCGACATCGACTCGGCTGGCGACTTTGAGAGCATCCGGGAGAAGTGCCAGCGGGTGAGGGAACTGGATCTGGCCCAGAACAAGCTCAGCGACTGGGCGGAGGTGTTCAGCATACTGGAGCACATGCCGCGCATCGAGTTCCTCAATCTGAGCAAGAACCAGCTGGCCAGCCCCATCAGTGCCTTGCCCTCCACCGCTCCCACGGTGAACCTCAAGAGTCTGGTGCTGAATGGCACTTACCTGGATTGGGCGTGCGTGGATGCGCTGCTTCAGAACCTGCCCGTGCTCCAGGAACTGCATCTCAGCCTGAATAACTACAAGCAGGTGCTAATTGATGCCGAGGAGGCAGAGCAGCGGCTGCAGGCCACAGAGACGCCGGAGGAAACGGAACGGAGAATCACCAAAGCCCATCCAGCCCTCAAAACACTGCATTTCACAGGCAATCCCGTCGAGCACTGGCAGGAGATCTGTCGCCTGGGCCGGTTGTTTCCCAATCTGGAGGCTTTAGTCCTGGCCGACTGTCCCATTCGATCCCTGCAGGCCGAGGAGTGCAAGGAGGACACACACAGATACTTCCCCAGCCTGAGGCTGCTCAATCTCAGCTCGGCGCAGCTCAACAGCTGGAGTGCCATCGACCAGCTGGCCAAATTCGGGCAACTGCGCAATCTCCGTGTTAAACACTGGCCCCTCTGGGAGAGTCTGGAGTGCACGGAGCACGAGCGGAGGCAGCTACTCATCGCCAGGCTGCCCAATGTGGAGATGTTAAATGGCGGCGGCAAGATCAGCACCGATGAGCGGATAGATGCCGAGCGGGCCTTTGTGAGGTATTATATGGACAAGCCCGAGGAGGAGCGACCCGAACGCTACGAGGAGCTGCTCCAGGTCCACGGCAAGCTGGATCCCCTGGTGAACGTCAGCTTAAAACCGGACAAGCGTGTCAAGGTCGTCTTCACCTACAATGATGTAAGCGAGAGCCGCTTTGTGGACATTTACCTGACCGTCAACGACCTGAAGGCCAAGCTGGAGAAGCTGGTGGGTCTGGCGCCCAACAAGATGCGTCTGTTCTACCTGGACCAGGACTACAAGGAGTTCGGCCCCGAGGAGATGCGATTCCCCAACAAGCAGCTCTACAGCTACAACCTGCAGTCCGGCGACGAGATCATCATCGATGCCAAGAAGTGAACGGAGGGAGCAGCCCCCTTGACATCTTCTGAATGGGGAAACCATATACCCCGCTTCGGGCGGTGCTACCAACTTGTGATCTTGTACACGAAACATTTATACTTAACGTACATTTATTTCTACTGTTAATGCGTTTTCGTTTTGCCCTGCGAACTACTACTGTGTAAATATGTTCTGAGACGGCCAAGCGAGCATTGCGCACCCACATCGTACATGCATATATTTTAATTACTGCCTAACCTAAGCCACACATACACTTACTCAAAAAGAAAAAAAAAACACTCACAAAAACCTTGCGAGAATGCATTAAAAAATTTTAAAATTTACCGATCTCGTAAAGTGATTTAATGGTACATGATGGGCAGCACTTTTCAGTGGGGTCAGGAAGCCAGGGGGATCTCTGCTGGAAGATAAGATATGGCATGACTCATGGATACGAACTGGCGAAATCATAACAAACCAGCACAGGCACGGGCACAGGCACTCTCTGGATCCACGGAAAGCTTTCCAAGAGAACTGACTGGCTGTCGGAGTGTCTGTCGGTCTGACGACTATCTCGATGTCTATGTCGATAACCGAGTTCGACACTTCAATTACTTTGCCTGAAAAGCTTTGAAAAGTTGTTCGTTCGTTGGGAGCAAAAAATAAATATAATCTGAGAACTGGCTCTCCCGCTTCCCACATAAAATTAGCAGAGTAATAACTGCTTATGATGGCTATTTGTTCACTTAGCATATAGACAAATATATATCTTTGTGTTTCCCTTTGGAGCGTAGCCAGTGAAATCACGATAATTGACCATCGCCTATCGTTGTTATTTTAACTGATTCATATATAATTGGGATTCATTTATAAAATAAATCAGAGATGAGCCCGTAATTCTTTCTTTATTTTCCACTTCTTTGTTTTGTCAAGATTAGTCATTAAAATTATTGCATAAATAATCAATATTACTTTGTAAGTCTTTGTTTTTGTTTTTATCAGATCAAAATACATTAAAATGTTAAACAAAGCAATTGCAAATTAGTATAAGTTGAGTGTTTTTAATCCACCTAAAAATGTGAACAAACTGGGTTTATAAATATTAATTTACTGTATAGAAAGCACATTAAAATATGCACTTATTAATTGTCTTCAATTAGAAATTACGCCCAGATCAAAAATATATAAGGATTTAAAAATTGAATAACAAAAAGCTTATACACTTGATAGATTTTAAAAATGGTTTAAAAAGGTGTCACAAATGAAACAATTTCAGTATGAAATTAAACAATCGTTGTACATTCAACATATTTCTAAAGAAAATTAATTAAACTATAAGATATTTCAAAAATAAATTACTATCAATTTACTAGAAATCTCTAGGGGTTTTATTATTCTTATAAAGGTGTCTTAAATTATGTTACAACATATTAGAAAAATCCACATCGAATTTGGTTCCATAAAATTGTATTGCATACTTTTAGACCCATTTTCAAGAGCTTTAAAAACTTAAGTGATATCTGAAGCACCCTAGATAATGAATTAATACATTACTTTATTTTTTATATAAAAAAATATAAATATAGATATTTAAATAAATATAAAATATACATTTTTTAAGCTCAATAAACCAACTACATATTGTATTAAAGGGCTTCTCGGGTTTCACCTTCTCTTCTGAATATTATGGTCAAGCTCTATTTGTTCCCCTGGAAGAATTCTTATTTAGAAACGTATATTTTTCAAGGCATGAAAATTGTAATTTAGCAATTTAAGCCTGAACTGTATAGAACCCTGCTTCCATTGCCAATTGTCGACTGGTAATTTTCCAGCACTCCCTCACTCACCCATTTTTTCTGGCTATTTTGTGATTTTGTGGGGTACGGCAAGTGCCAAGTGCCTAATGTTAATGACGTACGATCGCTATACGACACGTTGGGCAAAGACAAAGTCGGGAGATCGTGACTAAAGAGCCTGACCCGCCCACAGCGGCCAAAACGAAAACGTCGCTAAAATACGCGAATTTTTATGGCACTTTTGTTGTTGATGACGAGGTGCAATATATACTCGCTTTGGACCCACACACATATTGAGGGGCGGTATCAAAATAAAATCAAATAGAGGTCTACAGACAACGATGGCTTGTCGTAAAAATGCAAGGTGTGTGGAACGAAGAAAAAAAAAAGTGTTTATGTAGATAATTAATAAAATTTACACATGGGGTTTTTGAAAGTCGAGTTGTTAGGGAAGGTTTTTTAACCGGCCAACGTTTAGACGTCGATCGAGTTGCGGTTCAAGCGCCGTTCGAACCAGACGTGTCCCAAGTGTGTCATTACATTTTAACTGAGATTTTTCCGAGAGTTTGCCGGGCTGGAATGAGATCAGAATGGATCCGGACAACGATATATATGCCTTCTACGACATCAGGGGGTACAAGGGGTACTCTTACTTAACTCGTACTGAGAAGGAGTGTAGATACTAATGGCTCTCTCTTTATGTGTGGATTACAGGAAATGTAGACCGGGCAGGCTGAACTCGGAACGTATCCTGCAACCGCGAATGTCACTCCTAGGGAAGCCGCTGAACTACAATCGCGGCACCCGCCGCGATGTTCGCTACCGGCGCCTCCAGAGTCGCCTCTACAACTTCCTGGAGAGGCCACGCGGCCTGCATGCCATCTTCTACCATGTGATGGTGTAAGTACAATTTAAATTTAGAAAAATAAAATATTTAAAATTATAATAAACATTAAAGTAGTTATTTTAAAGCCATGGCTAAGCCTTAGATTTTAATTTTACAAGCTAAGATCTCAGTTTTTAAAGAAATTTAAATTTTATTAGAATAAGAGTTCTATAAAGAATTATGTGTTTTAAATATTTAAAAATTATTTCTACAGATTCCTGATGGTGTTTACATGCCTGGCCCTGAGCGTGTTTTCCACCATCAAGGAGTACGAGGACGACGCTGTATATATTCTGTTCCGCATGGAGATCCTGGTGGTCATCTGGTTCACCATGGAGTTCGGAGCTCGTTTGTGGTCGTCGGGCTGCCGTTCGCGTTACCAAGGCTGCCTGGGGCGGCTGAAGTTTGTGAAGCGACCATTCTGTATTATAGGTAATATTCTTAAACTGATAAATCAATGTGATTCTGCGCTAATCGGGGATGCTTTTTCAGATATTATCACCATTTTAGCCTCAATTGTAGTATTAGGCATGGGCACCTCCGGCCAGGTGTTCGCCACGAGTGCCCTGCGTGGCCTCCGGTTCTTTCAGATCCTTCGGATGGTGCGCATGGATCGACGGGGCGGCACCTGGAAGCTGCTCGGCTCGGTTGTATACGCACACAGACAGGTGAGTTGAATAAGATTTTGAATTACTACGAGTTTTAAAAGGATAAAACAGATATTTTTGTTTAATTTACCAAAGGAAGCCAGAAAATATTTTTTGAATTAAGAGATATTAAAAGAAATTCCAACTAAATTCCATTTGAATTAAAAATTTAAATTAAAATTTCATTTTAAGTTCTAAAATCTAGACACACTTTGGTTTATTCTGTAGTTAAGGAGTGTCAAGTACGAATTTTCATTATTATTGTTATCTTTATTTATTAATTATGTAGCTATCTATTCAAAGTTTTTATTAACAATAAAAAAATATCATTGAAATATAATTGAATATATATTTAGTTATATTATATAGTTATAATATATATTATATATACAAAAATGTATTCCTTTATTTTTCTAGGAGCTGATCACAACCATGTATATAGGATTCTTAGGTCTAATCTTTGCATCATTCCTAGTCTACATGTGGGAGAAGGACGTCAATGATAAGTTTAGCAATTTTGCCCAGGCCCTCTGGTGGGGTGTGGTAAGTCATAAATACTTTAATAAATAATTATCAAAATTAAGCAAATATTATTGAACTTTTCCTGAATTTAGATTACCCTGTGCACTGTTGGGTATGGAGACATGGTGCCCATTACCTGGCAGGGCAAGCTAATTGCCTCGTGTTGTGCTCTTTTGGGAATCTCCTTCTTTGCACTGCCAGCGGTAAGTAAATTATTTACATAAATGAATTATATATATATATATATATATAAGAAAATATTAAAGATATCAGCTATTGTGATGATTAAACTTTTAAATATATTTATAATTGATATTATTTAACACTATATATTTTTTAAATATTTGTTCAGGGCATCCTGGGCAGTGGCTTTGCCCTGAAGGTCCAACAGCAGCAGCGCCAGAAGCACATGATCCGACGTCGGCAGCCAGCAGCCACTCTCATCCAGGCCGTGTGGCGATGCTATGCGGCCGACGAGCATTCCGTGTCGGTGGCCACATGGAAGATCCACCAGGTGGCACTGCCCAGTCCGCCGGCTTCGTAAGTATTATCCTCGATGGCTCCAATTTCGATCCATTTTGTGGGCGGGGCATCTGTATGATACTTAAGTCTCTCTTGGGGGTGTGTTTTGCAGAAAAGAAGTGCCACCAACTATTGTACAGAAACGATATTACACTTACACAGTCACAAACACTCGCACACACACAAACACTATATGCATTGGTGTGTATAACCAAAGAAAAAATCAAAAATAAACTGTAAAATATAGTGTGTTAATGAGCTGACCAGCTAGAAATTTTGAGAAGCGCATAGAACGGCGCAAAAAATTGGAAACTTGAAAATACACTTTACTATGTACAGAACAAGAACACTACTGATCAATCGATACACTCAGCGTAGGTAGAACTAGAGATATACTATAGAATATATCTACATAGAGTGTAGCCCGATCAACCAAATCAAATCAAATCGAATCCACCCCCCCAAACTCTATCTCTCTCTGTCTGTCTCTCTTTTTACCACCCCGATTAACCACTTAAGTTCTATATCATTTACTTTTTCCCATAGATAATATAATTTTTGTAAACATTTTCAGTTCTGAAAACTGGGAGCGATTATTAAAAAACATAACTGAATATAGGTAAACCTTGAATAACCAACCATAACAAAAAGCAATTAAACTAAAGCCAAGCAAGACTCAAAGCAATTTGCTAATCATTCTCTATAAATACGGGGGGTGCTCCTCTCAGCCCCCTAAAAGCACCCACATTCGTAGACATATGGCGCCCACATTTAAAAATCGAATCAAAGTTAATTCGCAGCTTTTTTACCATCAGCACCTGTCTCTCAATCTATCTATCTCTCTCTGTCGCCTCGCTCTCTCTCTCTCTCGCCTCGATCTTTCCATCTCTGTCTTCCGCCGCATTCGAAAGAATTTCTTTGCTACATTTTTTGTGAAATTCTCCTCAATGACCAAAGTACATACGATTAATCAATATGAAATACGAATTGATTCTCATTTTGTGTGTTCTGCTGCCCGCGCGCCCAACAAAAATCCCAACTTCATAAAAATGCATATAAATGTGTGTGTAATCTATAATTAACACGTGAGTTCAATGAAGCCAAATGAGTCTAAAGCTTTTTATTCGATTCTCTATCTCTCTATCTCTGTTTATCTCTCTGTTTCTATCTCGCTCCCGTTACCCCGTTAATCCAAGCCAAACGAAGACACCTTGTATATCCCACCACCACCCACTCACCCCTTTTTACGCCCGGCCTTATATATGATAATTGCCCCCCAGCACCTCGATGCCTAGTTCTTTGAAATCCCGATGCTCAAAATTGGAATAGTCGATCTTTTTATGATCTAAATTTGTAATTATAGAGTTTAATTGTCTGAATGTCCGGGGGAATTCTTCTTAAAGTGATGCAATATGATAAGGTTGAGGGGTGTTTTTATAAGTTAATGTAGTTTTCTGAATACTTAGGAGTTTTCTATTAATTAGGAGTTTTTTAATATACAAAATAGTAATTTAAAAATGTATTGCAAATAGGCTCTTAAGCCTGAAAGGAATTAAAAATGATCAAGGATGTTGAAAGTATGATTTGAAATCCTTTTAAAATGTGCCTAAAAGTAGGCACCAAAAAAGCGACTTGTGTTTTACCATTAAGAGAAAAATATAAAAAAATATAAAAAATATTTGCAGGAATAATTGAAATATATTATTCATAAAAATAGGCTTAATTTCTTTTTATTTCTAAAAAACAAATGTTTAATGATTTTATTTCCCAAAGAAAGACAACAAGTTTCTTAAGGTCAGTGAGATTGTAAAGAGCACCTCAAGATACTTAAGTGACACAGATAAAGTCTAGGGCAAGTGTATCACAGATAGCACTAACAAACAGATAATGCCTAGTTATAGTTCAAGATAGTACTAATTAAATATACAAAAAGCAATCTAAGATGAAAGCTACTTCAAGTTCTTCTTTGAGTGTCGGGACAGTCCAGGCAGTCGGCTTCTGATCGACCCTGCAAACCACCTCATTTATGACTTGTAAATGTTGGAATTAATCCCAAATAATATTTTTTTCTACCTCAGCACCAATTTTTTAAATGTTTTTTACTCCTCACCCCTATTTGTATGTATGTATGCGCAACTACACCAAACACACACACGGCTACACGCACACTTTAACTATAAAACACAGTCCGTATCTCGTTCCTACTTTTGCCAGATAACCGTTTCTATCTTTACCCCCCCTCAAAAATCCAACTATTTGAAATGTGCAAATATCCGTGGGCTAACACAGAGTTATTTCCCCTCTAGACGGGCTTCGTCCAGCTTCAAGCACAACACATCCTTCGTGGCCCGGCTGCCCACCATCCGGCGGCACAAGAGCCAGACGATCCAGACTCCGGGCGGCGGAGATGGCAGCGGTATATCCAAGCCGCCGGGCTCCTCGCGGGCCTCCACGAGGTACACCCGCACGATACGGGACATCAATGCGTCCGTGGAGAATCTGGGTAAGTTGCTGGGGCCATCCTGGGGGCCTCTTTCCTATTTCCGTTTATGTTTCCCCATTTCCATTCCATTGCGAATTTCTGTTTGCACACAGTCCGCACACACACGAAACACAAAACTCTCACAGATCTGAAGAGGATATTTTAAGGTGCGCTTCGTGGCAGTAAGTCAGAGATTTTGAATTGGTCTACAGAAATCTCAAGAGATTTTAAAACTCTTCAAAGTTGTCCTAACACTTTAGATGGTTTCTAGGGAATTTTCGAAAGTATTTAAAAATGCATCATTCATCATAAAATATTTAAATTAATTACCATAATATTTTCGTATTATAAATTATTAAATTAAATTATTAAAAAATCCTGGGTTTGAAATCTCTCAAAAATGCGAATCTAAAAAAATTTACTTTAAATAAAAGTGATTGTTTTTAAAAGATTTTCGTTTAAGAAAGAGTTTTACAAATACTTTTACATCAATAATCCCTGAGAAAAGTAATATATACTCTGACCTACTGTAACGAAACGCACTGTTCGACCCTAGCATGTTGTTCTTTCCAACTTTATTATTGCTGAGCAAATAATAACAAAAAAAATCAAGATTTCTTTGGCTATTTACGCAGTTCCACCAATTTTCCCCCAAACAAGTGAAATCACACTCCCCCCACACAAGAGATGACAAGCAAAATTAAAACGAAATTAAATTAAATTGAAAGACATTTACCAAATTTTATTTCTAGGGAATATAGTATATGTTTTTATTCGCTTTATTTTGTTATGCATGCAACGTTCTGCAATAAATTCCACTTAAACAAATTGTCATTAAACTAGCCATTAATCAAACAATAAACAATTCTAGTCGGCATTGATGTGATATTAATTGAAACATTGCGGCTCTATAAATGTCTTTGAACATCAGGAGACTTTACGAATTAATTAACTGCAGATTTAGTAGCTTGAACCATAAAATATTGAATAATTAAACAATTATTGTTGATATCTTCTGAAACTTAAAGGAAATAAAAATGCTTACCTAAAATAACTAAAAAAAAATCTAATAATTAAAAGCTTTAGTTTCTAAACTAAAAAATCAATAAACTTTATAATACAATTCAAAAGAATAACCACAAATTCACAGTTTAGGGTTTTAATACCTTCATTTCTTCAAAAACCCCAACATAAACCCCATCAAAAACTTTCGAATAAAACTCAAAGACTTACTTAAATTTACCAACAAACAATGCATTAACTAAAGCAATATTTAAATAACTTTTAACCCTTAAAATAATAAAGAAAAAATTATTCGTTGTACTTAGAAGTTGGATGTTTTGATTTCTCACTTGTGGCGCATTATCTTGGTTTTTTTTTCTATATGTTTATTTTCGCAACCGTGTTGAATGTTCCAATATTGTACGACCCATAGAGTATAGAGTGTACCGTGTACCGTGTCTCTCGAATCGCAGATATATATACATATATATACACATTGGCAACCAATCCGATTCCAGTTACAGTTACCAAAACGCAGCTCCACAGGGTGGAGTTCGATTTTCGAGTTTAATTGTTTTCGATTTGAAAATTTTACAGAGGTAGTACAAAACGGCAAATCCATGAATCCAAGTTTCAGCGAAGATTCAGTTGCTGAAACCACTTGCTTAAAAAATATTAAAAATTCAGACGGTAAGTCTACAAGGTCCTCTCCCCCAGGTCCTACAATACGAATATCCAATATCAGATTACTATATCTCACACTATATTGTATTTGAGTGTTGTGGTTGTGTCAATGTTGTGAATCCAATGCATCCCAGAGATAAGATTGATTGAACTTTGAATTGATGTTGTTTGTTGGTTGGTTGCCTAACACGACTCCTCCCCTCGACATCCCGCCCCCGGGCTCCTTTCCCCCTATAATCCAGACACTTGTCTTGACTTAACACACTCAGCCAGCCAGCAGCAGCCATCAACACTGGCCAATATTAGCAGCCAGCTCAGCGCCAGTGCCGGTTCCTTGGCCCAGTTTCCAGACGATCAGCCCTCGAAGGACTGTGTCATAGAGGTGGAGGAAACGGCTGGATCCGGGGATCAAGGAGCCGAGGAGCAGGCCAAGCCTAGCAACCGGCACCTGACCATACCGGTGGTGCTCTACGGTTTCCTTGCTGGCAACTTTCTGGGCTCTACGTTTTCGCTGCGTTCGCCACGAGTGGCGCCGGCCAACGATCAGGACTTGGAGGATGCAGCCCGAGGTCAGCAGGATACGTGCCAGCGAAGCAACACCCTGCCGCTGCCCGTCACCAAGGCGAGTCCGGGCAGCAGTCCGGGACACGCGCGAAACCGCTTCTTTGCGGCGGCAACGCACTTCCTGGAAACTGGATTCTCGCAGCCCACCGAAGCGGCAAGTGCGTGTGTGGAGAGTATCGCCAGGAGTAGCGCCCAGTCCAACGCCTGTGCTAGGATAAATGCATGAAGACCTCCACAATTCCTCTCCCCATAAGTAGTAGAGTGTCCCTCTCTTCCCAGCAGAAGCTTGATTTGTAGTCGTAGTAGGTAATCGGTGCCACTTGAATCTCCACCTGACTATCCATATCCATATCCACATCCGGATCCCATTTATCCATCCATCACACAGCGACACCTCACGCCACAACGCTTGCTTCAGTAACTCCAGGCTGAAGGATGATGATTATGATCCTTTGGCCTTGCATTTACCCAACTAACTAACTAAGGCTCTCTCTATCTATATATCTATATCTACATCTATAACTATATATCTACGTCTATATATCTCTCGTTGACATATTAATGATAATCCATGTGTATTTACTAATTGTTCCATATGTGTGTGTAACGGTAATTTTGTATGTGTTGTTGTATATTTGCGTTGACGTTGACTTGATTAACCATATCCAAACCAAAAAAAAATAAACCAAACCAAAAAATAACCAACAAGCGAAGCTAGCAACCAAAACCTAACGCACAAGTCAATCTCTCTGATTCACAAATTGCCCGCAGATGAGGATGAGGAGCCGCGCTGCACGCAGCTAACCAATCGGCACAAGACGGCCATTAGATTTATACGTAAGGTGAGTCTGGGTTTTGGTTTGGGAATTCTCTTAAATTATTTGGGATTTAAAATATAAAATCTTGGAAATTGTTGTGCTCTTGCAGCTCAAGTACTTTGTGGCGCGAAGGAAATTCAAGGAGGCCTTGAAGCCCTACGACGTCAAGGATGTCATGGAGCAATATGCGGCCGGTGAGTTCGAGTCATAAATTATATTTAAAGTTAAGAAAATATAAAAATAAATTAATTAATTAATAAAATAATTTTATTTGTAATAAATTGTAAAAAAAAATCATAAATAATTGTTATCCTTTTTAATAAGATTTGTTTTGAATTTAATGCTCTTTAGAAGGATTTTGAAATTTAAAATAAAAAATATAGTTTTACAAAATTGTTATTTAAAAGTTTAGAATATAATTTCTCTATTAAATAATTTATTTATATTGTAAACCCCTGAAATTTCATATTGTGCGCCTTAGTGTGACCAGCTATTGTAGAGTTATCGATAGGAGACCGATCGTAGATTTAAGTTGGATTTTGTAAATTGAAGAGACGGTCACTTTGGATCGTAACAAGATGGAAGAACAACGTGTTTTAGATCGCAGAAAAAGAAATCTTATTTAATAAAAGCAATCCGTGTGAAATATTATTTGAAAAGAACCTAGGAGTTTACAATATTTAATTTTTATTAATATATAAAATACCATTATATTTCAGGACACGTTGACTTGTTGGGTCGCGTTAAAATGCTACATTTGCGGTAAGAACTTTAACAATTAATTTAATTTTTTAATAATTAATTAATTAATTAATTTATCTACAGCCTGGATCAAATCCTAGGCAAACAAGGGTCCAAGGCTAAGGATGTGTATGCATCTAAAATAAGCTTAGCCTCCCGCGTGGTTAAAGTCGAGCGGCAGGTGAGTTTTTCCTTAAAAAAATACATTTTAAAAATATATATAAGTTTATTATATCATTAATATAGGTCGCTGATATCGAAGAGAAACTGGACGTGCTAATCAAGGCGTACATGGAGGATCGTGATAGATTCCTGGCTCTTCCGCTGCCAGCCAAGCCCAAAATACATTCCATTAGTCCTAACCACAAGCCCCTGCATCATGCCCACAACCTGGCCATGATCGATGTGTGGAAACGCACTGCGGCCCTTAGTGTGCATCCCGAGCAGGTGACCACAGCAGCAATTACCACTCCGCTGCTAAATCCCAACTCGGTGACCGATGGCACCGAGCTGCGATCCTTGACAGCCACACAAACGGCCACAACGACAACCGATGCGATTGCCACACAAACCCCAATGCCGCCGCACATGCAGCATACAGCGACCAATACAAAGGTAAATAATTATATTTTTAATAAAATATATGTATAAATTATATAATTATCATTCACAGTCTTCCGTGCTTAACTCATATCAGCTGGGGTCTGACAAGCAGCAGCACAATGATGTTTTTATGACTGAATTAGAGAATAGAACCAAAAAACGTGTTACGTTAAGGTGACTACAGCTTGTAATTAAATATATACAATATAAATCATATATATTTTCCCTATTAAAAAGCCTACAAAGATCCACATCGGAGCCGTATAGCAAGCAGGAGCAACGCATCAACATACCCGATGAGGGAGCCGAGTCCCTGGACAGCAGTGCAAAGCCTACGCCGCCAGATAGTTCAAGTAATTCAATTTGATTATACTTTCAAACGAAAACTAACACCTCATCATTTACTTATTAATTTGATCTTCTTGATTTTAATAAAAAGCATGTGTACCTGTTTTTCCTGATTTTTTATTTAGATTTATTGTTTCTGTTAAGATTGAATGATTAAAAAACATTGAATAACTCTTTTGGCTTCATTGGGATTCTAGAACATAATTTTTTAACACATTCATCAGACATTATGTGAGTGTCGGACATAAAAACTTGTGTGTTTCACTTAACAAATAGATTAACAAAAACGTTAAAATAATCTTTCATTTAGTTATACTAATCGATGAGTACGAGGATTTCGAGGAGGAGGATCTAAACTGTGAAGGCGAAATGGAACATTTCCCCTCCTGGGAGATCGACAGTGATATTGGGGTGGATGTGGACGTGGATGCGGATGCCGATGGTGACTGTGATGAGTCCACTGAGGACACAGCCCTGCTGCAGTGTGCCACGCGCACAGCCATTGTTATAACACCAATTAGCCCAGTAAGTCTTAGCTTATATATTATATGTTAATTATAAATCTAATAATTTCATTTACAGGTAAGCTCCGCACACAATCTTCAGCAGTTAAATGACCAAACCACAACGCTTAATAAATCAAATTTGCTTCCGCCAGACTCTGGCTAGTTAATAGCAATTGAAGTTTAGCCTAAAACGTAGCTATTATTATTATCATTAGAATATAGTATTATGTGTACTATGGAATGCATATTAATGTCATTTTCGGACATCGTTTGTGTTCAAATTATGGAGTAGCAAAGCAAAAAACACAAAAATGAAATTCAAATCAAATAAATCTGCTTTAGCAAAGAAAGAGGCTTTACCTTAATGTTTAGTATCCAAATTGGGATCGTCAATAAATTCTTCCTCCTCTTCCTCCACCATCTCCTCCTCATCCTCGCCTTCGCCAATTTCTACAAACTCAATATTGCTATCATCATCGATGTTATAGCAGGTCTTCTTGGATGTGGATGGCCCATCGCTGTCCTCTTCTTCCTCCTCCTCCTCCTGTAGAAAAATGCTGCCTTCGTGGACTTTCCGCACATGAACATTAAGCTGGGAACTGCTGACAAAGGTGCGCCCGCAGCCTGCCTCAAAGTAGTCACGGCAAATGTACTTGGAGCCATGAGACCGCTGTATGTGCGTAGTCAGACCCTGACGACGTCCGAATCTCTTGTTGCACACCTTGCACTCGAAGGCAAAACGCTTGTAGTGCTGACCCAGGACATGAACCGACAAGGACTTTTTGTTCCTTGTGGTAAAACTGCATTGCTCGCAGCTGTATAACTGACCATGGAGCTGGTAGAGCATAAAAAGGTGTAAGAGTGGTTAGGGATGTCAGAAGATCTCTATATTATGTACAGAAAATATCTATGAATTGATACTTTATAGATGTGTGAGGCTTCCGACGATAATTAATCGATATTTAAACATTTTAATATTAAAATAAAGTCATTCATATTTACCTTTTGATGAGCCTCCATTTCGCTTTTATGATAGAAACCCTTTTCGCAAACACCGCAGGCATAGCGCTTCTTGTTTGAATGCACAACATTAACATGAGTGTCGTAATTTCGACGATTTTTGACTATCTTAAAGCATTGCGGGCACTCGATGGGCTCATGCCAGTAGGCATGGTGCTTGTCCAAAGCATCCTGGCTTTTATAAGAGGCATTGCACAAGGAACAGGAGACGTTGTCTGGGATAAAAAAAGAAAACCAATTAACTGCAAAAAGAAAGGTAGGGAAGTAAGACCATTAAACACACCATTATTATGACTTCTAGCCACATGAACAGACAAGGACATCTTTGAGCGGCACTCCTTTAAGCAGAACTGGCAAATCCAATCCTGAGCAGACTTTGAGGCCTTCTCAGTCTGCTTGTCCGACGATTCGTGAGTGCGTCGCTTGTGCGTGTACAACGAGTTCCAGTTTACATAGGCCTCCGTGCAGTCCTGCAATCAATTATTCATTTATTTAACTCACTACCCAATTATCAAAGCTTTAGCTTTAATCACCTGCTGATCGCACATGTAGAAGACACAAATCTCTAGCTTACGATGCGTTGAATCCGAACGCAATTTCTGATAGTTACGCAGGTGATGGCGATACAGTTTCATGTGGGGAAAATCCTTGCCACACGGCTGACACCAAAACAAGCCATTCTTATGGATTCCCGACTGGCGATGTGCCTGTAAATCGGACTTTTGCTTAAAGTACGAGGAACAGTATTCACAGACATAGGCATCGCGTAGCATCTCTGTGTATATTTTGGCCTTAAAACACGGTGAATTCTTGGTTTCTGCATGTTCAGCCATCTTTTCTTGGCTATCGTTCAGCAGGCCGCAATTGTGGCAAACGTGCAGATCTCGCTCGATAATCAGATGCTTCTTCATGTGAATGCTGTAGGTGGCCTCGCTGCCAAACTCGCGGGAACAGAGCTCGCAGCTTATAATGCTGCCATGCATAGAGCGCTGAAAATTTAGAATTAGTTCTAGTTAAGTTATATAGTCTTTAAATAGTCCTACCATGTGTCCATTTAGGCGACTTCGTGACTCAAATACTGCCATGCATTCGCCGCAAGAATAAGTAGTGCTGCTCACATTGGCATGCGACTTATTGTGCTCCATGAATACCCCGGGATCCCGAAAAGTGCGATCGCAACTATAAAGATTTTAAAATAAATATTAAATAAATACATTTTGGATTGTTTTGAAGGAATAAAAGCACTTACAGGTCGCAAAATAAAGTGCCCACAGGCTCATGGGAGTAGTTCAAGTGCTGAAACAGCTCATCAATGTTGCTGCTGGCATAATCACAGACAAAGCAGGCACGAGGCCTATGCTTCTCCAAATGGAATTGATTGTGAAAGTTAAAACTGATTGAAAAATAAACTTTATATATAATATTTCAAGTATTCAAGTTTAAGAGGGAAACCTACCGCTTCCAGGAGGGAAATTCCTGAGCACACATTTCACAAAATAAGCGAACACCGCGCTTCTTTTTAATCATATGAGCACAAGAGTGTTTGTTGTAATGCAAAATATTTGAAAAAGTCATTTTGCACTCCGGACAGCTGCCATAAATGGGTATTCTAGATAAAAGAAAGCATTTTTAGTAATTATAAAAACAAATTCCTTATGATTTTAAGCACTCACTCAGCTACGGGAGCATGTAAGACAACCAAATGCATGGCCAGAAATTTGCTGCCCTTCAACTCCTTGGTGCAGCCATCAATGGGACACTTGTAGACATTGCCTCGAGATTTATGCGACTTTAGTGTGTGACTCAAAAGGCTCTCAAAGTTGGGAAACTTCTGGGAACAGTGTTTGCAAGCCGTGGTCCATTCAAAGGTTAGCTTTTCAAAGCTGGTCTTTACCACCGTGGACAAGTACTCGGCAATGTCAGCAATGTCATCCTCTGCAAAAGATATTTATAATAAATAATAGTTTACTTTAAGTTGATTCTTTACACACTTTCTTTGATCATAACAAAGTCAAAGAGCACCACATGACTCTCCTCGGTTTCACCCTCGCTTTGGCTCTCCTCCGCTTGAACTTGTTCCTTAGCTAAAGATCGAGCCTTGACTTCGACCTTTACCTTCTTTACAGCTGGCTCCAAGATATCTACAGTAATTAAAAGTTGGTTTACAAATATTCTTGAAACTTTTTCAGTTTAAAACCTACCCTCATGCTCGTATATGTAAATATCTTCATCTAGACTAGGCTGCCGCGCAGCTTTCTTGTTCAACAAGACAATTTTCCTTTGGGTTTGCGGCTCCTCTGGAATGGGAACAGCTTCTATTGCTTCTACTTCCTCACAAAAGGACTCAGCTTCGTCGGCCACTTCCTCGCTCGTGACCTCGTCTTCATCAAGAAGGTTTTGTATGAGCACACTGATATGCTCCTGATCTGCATCCTTTGGCTTGGCGGGCAATGCTTCCTTTTCGGGTTTGACCGTCTCCTTGGCTCTTTCCGACGATTTAGATGGAACAGGCACTACCAGAGGTGGCTGAACTCTCTTACTGATCCGTGCACTTGGTTCCCTTAAGGGAGGAGGAGGAGGAGCAACAACCTTTTCCTTCTTGGGAGCGGCAGCAGCTGGCGCAGGCTTAACTTCAGGCTCGACTGAATCCAGGATGACAACAGTTTCAGGACTTGAATCCTTGAGCCTAGCCCTCGCCGCATCCTGTTGCCGCTGCAGTTCATCGATATCAAACAGCCGGATGAGTGTGTTGATGCACACCTCGCACAGGAGCTGACGCTGGAGCGGATCGGGCGCCACATCCAGCTGGAAATGCTTGGCCAGCAGCGTTTGGAGGCCCAGTTCCCTGCCAAACTCATCGAAGATCTCCTGGTACTGGTATTTCGTATTGAAAACAGTACAATGCAGGCAGCTATTTGTGTTTTTCTGGTTTTCCGACATCTTAATCTTTGTCCGTCAGCACAATTGTGGCGTTAGGGTATTTTCGCTTTTTCGGTATATTTACAGCACACAGACCTTTTGCTCATGCCGAAAATCTGGTATTTTACAACACTTAACAAAGTGACCGTTTTGCGGGTAATTTTCAAAATAAAACGTTATATTTAATATTCCTATTTATTATTTAATATTCATGGAAATTGTAATATTACCAAATGAACAATAATGCCCAAGTATTCAGTTTTCTTTAAAAATTATTGAGAGTTTACCAAAAGTAGCAGAAAATATAACGAAACAAGAAATATTAGTTAGAATTATTTGGGAATATTTTTTTTGAAATCAAACAATTATTGTTAAGCTTTATTAAGTGTTTTTTTTTTTTGCAAGCAATTTAAAATATATTTCCATATTTTTCATACTACAGGTAAAGTGCTCAGTAAATCATCTACATAAACACTAGTTAACAAAGTGCTTTAAAGATATATTTTTGCTTATAAATTCAGCATTGGTTAACACTCCTTGAATTCTCTGATCCTTGTAGTATTTCAATCAGCACTCATTCCATTCCTGTAATATATTTTAATATTTTCCATTAATATTCCGAGAATCCTCTAACTATTGACTCGCTTTAGCAAGGCAAAATAGCTGTATGAACAGTTGACAATCTGAAACAAAACAATTTCATAAAATATATTACCAAATATAAATGTATATAAATAACAAAAATATATATTAAAACCCTACAGAGCCAAAGGCCTCCAGGCTGAAGGTGAAGGTGGGATTAAAGGTGCGCAATTGCAGCGGTGAATTGAAGCGCTGCATCATGAGCAGGATCATCCGGCGGTTCTCTCGGTTCCATCCCGTCCACTGGGACCTGTAGATGGCGTTGCAGAGTTTGGAACTGTGCAAAGTCACCTCGTTGGAGGCAAAACAAATGATAAAAATCTGCCACAGCATCACCAGTTGATAAATACAGATCTTGGCCATTTGTATGGCTTCACCGTTGGCCACGGACATGGTTGAGAGGCCAAAAAGATTCGAGACCAGCACGAGAATAGAGCACATGAGCTGCACTGAACCTGGCACTTGGATGAAGAGCTCTACCAACTTTTTGTACTCCACAATGCTGTTGTAATAATCAGCACATTCCCGCAGCTCCTCAGAGATCCTCGCGTTCTCCTCGGAGTTATCAGCTGAACCCAACTTTTCCAGTCGCAATTCCAGCATCTGGAGCTGCAGCTTTAGAAAGGTAAGCAAAGAAAAAGCCACCGAATCATAGGTAATGTTCAGGACACAAGTGGGCATCAGGCAGATCGATTGGAAGAGGTACTGCAGCCCATAGCACATTGTTCCCTGGATGTTGCACACCTCGTACATGCTCAGCGGAAGCTCCTCATAGCTCGCAAAGCATGGAACCAGAAGGATCAATGAAGCCGTAAACAAGCATGTGATGCCGTAGAAGTTCCTCATGAGAACCACCACCACTCTGGCCGATTCCATAATTTCCTTCTCCTGCTCGGTTTTGGTGGCAAACTCCCGAGACCTCATCATCTCAACGAGTCCTGCCAGCTTTCGGCAATTCATCTTCAAGTGCATCAGCTTGGTCATGCAGGATATTTCGGTGGCGAACATAAAGAACACCTTTAGGATCTCCCGCACATCGGAAATAATGCTCAAAACCTTCAGGGCAAACAGCAGCAGCATGATGCAGAGGCAAACTAGAATAAATCCAAATCGTATGACTTGGAAATGACGCTCCTGGTTAGTGGCCCAATTGGGAAGATTCCAAACTCCCAGGATCTGGAAGTACCACATCTGATACTTGTAAAAGTGCTCCGTTGTCCTTAGATGCTGATCCATGTTGGCGAGTTCACTGACTTTGACTTTGACTGAAACTACCCACAACCAGAGCCTTATATAGCCCACGAATTTCCACACATTTCCACCAACTAATGAGGCTCATTATGGAAATTGGCAACACTGAAAAATAAAAGTTAAAGGCTTAACCTACCGAGGCGAATAATTGAAGGTCAAAGCCAAGGCTGGGATTTAAGGTCCTTATACGCAGACTCGAGTGCAAACGTTGCATGAACATCAACAGGATTCGTCGGTTAGGGCGGTTCCAGTCCATCCAACTGGTCTTGTACAGCTCGTGGGGTATCTCCATGCTTTGATTAGTGACCTCGCTAAGGGGATAACTGTTAAACTAAAACTTATTAAATTTAGTTTAAATAACTCCCCTACGCACCCGGCAAAGGACATAAATTTAAATAAGGCGGTCTTATCTTCGGAGAGCTACGGAGAAAGGGATAGATGGATATTGTTTTTTAATGTAACATAAGGCTTTAAGAACTCACCAAGGCTGCTATGGCATAAAAGTTGGCTGTAAGAACCAGCACCGAACAGAAGATCTGCACCGAAATCGGTTTGCAAAGCAAAAGCTCAACGGTTTTGGTCAGCTCTACGATGGTTGTGTGATAATGGATGCACTGCTTCAGCTGCTTCTCCACGCTCCATTTTTTGTACTGGAGTGCTGCTTCTCCTCGCCTAGCCCCACATCCTGCCCTTATCCCTTCGCCTGCTCTGCTCTGTCTGCACTTGAAGCAGTTAGCACGATGACCATCATTGGCATATCCATGTATGAATTCAGGCCCATTCCCCGTTACTATGGCCATTTGCCGCATATGGCGTATAGCAAAGGCGTCATGTAATTGTTCAAGGAGCTGAAAAGAGAGGGAGAAAGGATCAGCAGGAGCTGTAGCAGCACCCGTAACAGCATTACGTATACGCAACGTTGTGCCGTTGTGAATTTTCTGTGCCTAAGCGGCCGTGAAGCCAGAAAACAAACAAAAGTGCACAGTAAGCCATGGGCCAGTCGAGATTTAATAAAGTAAATCGAATTTCTGAGTAGCCTAACCACACATAAAGTAGTGATTTTTGGGTGCTTCAACTTGAGGATTATTGCCACTAAGGGGGAATTGGCGGAACAAATGTAGTAATAAGCAAACAAGGACTTTGGAGGAGATAGCAAAACGAGGTAGGAATTTGGGTTTTATATTGTAGATGCTTTTGGAAAGTACTTCTTTGAATTAGATATAAAATTAGTCAATAATTATTACAATTTTCATAGAACACTTAAAAGTAATTTAATTTTTCAAGCTTTTAGGCTTTCACAATATTTTAAGGTATTGAAAACACATTTAAAGTATTAAAAGTCATGGAATTATTCTCGGGAATCAGAACCCTTTTTAAGAAATAACTCTAACTTTGATTTAATTATTAAAAACCTTACCAAAAAATAAGCAACTTAAAAAAGTATACTGCCTCAAATTTCTTAAAATAATTTATTCCCTGACTTACTTGTAAAATCCACATAGTTTCTTCTGCTCAAAACCCCTGTCCCTATATCAATTTATATACCTGATCCACTTAGTGAGGCCTGCCAACTTCTTAGTTCCTTGGTAATACCCTCAAAAGTAGCTCCTTTTTAAGCAAGCAAAGGAGCCGAAAGTCATAAGACGGGTGGTGATGGGAATGGGAGCTCCTCCAAAGATGAACAGGGAGGAGCACAGGGAATCAAAGGCAATGTTCGTAACGCAGGAGATGGACAGAGCCAGGCACTGGTAGCAGTAGAGACACCAGTAGCCCGCAGAGCCAGGATGGTCACTAAAGGGATTGAATGTGCTCAGTGGAAGTTCTGTCCAATCCAACAACAATTGCATCACAAGGAGCATGGTCAAGGCATTGAAGGACAAGGATCCATAGTAGTTTCGCTGCTTGCGAGTCGTTTCACAGGCGGCCTTGAAGATCATCTCTTCTTTTGGATCCCTCGGTCGGAAATCCTCATAATCCAACCGCTTGAAGAGCTCCTCCAGAGCCACATTGTTGACCTTAACGCTGATGAGCTTGGTGGTGTGCCCCGCACTGGTGGCCAGCACAAAGATGGCCTTTTGACCACTTCGTTCATGTGGCTCAGGTTGCCAACCACGTGAAGGACTAGGATGAAGTCAAACAGCAGCACCCAGAAGCCCATAACGTGCACATAGTTGACCTGGTGGAAGATTCTCCACCAGCGTTCCCTCTGCGGCCACAGCGAGAAGATGTTTAGAAAGGCCTTCTGACCCCTGTAAAAGATTTCCACTTGTTTTGCCATTTCAATAGAGTTTAAGGTTTTCTGATTTGAGAGAAGCCTTTTTATGGCTCTTCTGCTAATTGTTCTGGCGTGGTTTTCACTGGGCAATAATACCATAAATAGGTTTTAGAGAAAATTCAAAAAGGAAAGAAATGAATAATTAAAATAAAGTGTGATAAAATGTGATGGAACTTAACATAAATTCAAGCTCATTCTTCCTTTTATTGCTAATTTTATTTTCCACCTAATAAAACATCTTTTCGCATTCTTTCTCATTTAATAAAACCTTTTTTCCTACAGTGTATGCCCTCTTAGACAACGAATTTTCACATTTTCAGCTTAAGTGCGTTGAATAAAAATATTAAATTATTTAAACGGCGATTATTACGCAGGCCAGTTGGTCAAAAAGTCCTTCCTAAAATATGCATAAAGGGGGTGGCATCATTATTCAGAATGGAAACTGCTTGGGATCGCAGCAGAAGGTGAATCCATCGTATGGGTTATTTGGGAGACTCAAGGGGCAGTTAATTTGTTTGCAAATGTCCAGGCATTGTGGCCTTTCCCTTTCGAAATTATTATTGTAGGTAAGGAAGACGTAAAGTCCATTGCCAGTGTCATCACGCACCACCTTGTATGTCCACTCCGGTACTGGGATCTTGGAGCCGGCCAGGAAGGCCGCCTGATAGGCACCATGGACATCGCGTAACGCCAGGATGCCGATACCCCCGGACTTGACACGGAAATAGCTCGATGGCGGCACCTGACTGCGCACCCAGCGCTCGATCTTCTCCCAGTTGCCATCGTTAATCGACTTGAATTGTGGCACCACATTCAGATAGCGAAAGGTGCTGCCCATTTGATCTACGAACAGAAAGTCC
>VNJY01000668.1:0-36539 GCA_008042715.1 Drosophila bocki
ACTAAAAAAAAAAACGTTATTTCTTAATTTAAAAATATATAAAAATTAAAAATTAAAAAAAGGCCGACGTGAATACCTGAGGAATTAGTTAAAGAATGTGTGTGCCAAATTTCAAATCGATCGGTCCATTAGTTTTTCTGTAATCGTGTACACCGATTTGAAAAATTGAATTTTTCAGGAGAGCGCTTTAAACTTTGTGATTCTCATGCATTTAACACCAACCGACCTTCGTTCAACTCCGCATAACTTCGTCAATTTTACTCTGATCGATGTAAAACTTGGACAAAATATTCTTAAGATGTTAAACTTTAAAAATAAAAAATAAAAAAAAATTTACGAAAAAAAAAATTAAATACCTTACCCCCCCTTAAGGTAAAACAAGTTAAAATCGAAGACTATAAATTGGGGTAAATAGAAATTTTAACAAGCTTAAATTTTAAGCTGGAAACCCAATTAAAACCATTTAAACTTCAACTTTAAATTCCAAAAGAAAAATCGGAAAATAAAACAATGAAAACAATGGGAAACACTTGCAACTTTCTGTGCCAAACAAATCCAAATAATTGGCACTATAAACTCCGTCTTCAGAGACTCTTTCTTTTTGCTCTCTTAGCAGTTAGCACTTGCCAGCAGCTTACCAAGCTCCAATTAATTGGCTCAATTCATACAAAAATTCGTTCACTCCACTCACTTAGCTTCAATAACAGGGTTCCCAAACTTTTAGTATTTTCTACACACAAACTTTTATAGGAAAAACACAACCACACCCACAGAGGGAGGAGAGTGTGTGTTTGCAACCAACTTTTATTTTTTTTTCTTGTGTTTCCACAATTAGCCTTAACTGATTTATGTTCTTTAAAGACTTTTGCAGCACTCTCTCTTCTTCGATCGAGTTGGGTAATCCCACTGAATGAGCCAGCCACCTGTTCTTTTCATGCATCATTTGGCTTTTTCGGCTCCACACACACCCAAAAAGTGCTGAGTAATGTGTCATTGGCCGGTTTTCAACACCTGTTACCAAATGGCTGACTGGCTGTAGCCAGCCCACTGTGCACCATGGGCCTTGGGCTTTTAGGGGGGAGCTTTAGCTCTCTGTGGCAGTACCTCTAATGCTAAGTAGCTTTAACGCTGCCGCATCGCCGGCTCGTTAAGCGGGTGGGCGATGGGCGGCGGAGGCGTGGCTGCACACAAAATAGCCGGGGAAAATGCCGCCCTAAATGCTACTAATTAATGAGGATTTAGTGAAAACTGTTGGTTCGTTTTTTATTCGTTGGAATGAGAAAAAAAAACGAGAAGAAACATAAAGAAATGCCATTGCAACCGCCCTCGCATAATGCAGTTTTGTGGGGCGTGTTTCCATTTCCCCTGAATATATTTTTCTTTCTGTGTGTGCTAGCTCGCTGCCTGCCTGGTATTAGCATATAAATAGCGTTTTAAATATTTTTAGGCGCACATAATTCTAGGTATTTTCCCCACCACCACCGCAAAGATATATAACAGCGTTTTATTTGTTAAGTATTTCTCTCGTGGCCCTGCCCTGCCCTGGCCCTGAATTCTCGGGGTGTTTGAGTTTACGTTAGCGTTCGCGTGCGGCAGGACCCTAGGTCTTGGGCCTGTGTAAACAGGAAACGATCCTAGGCACACACACACATAGAAAACATAAAAAAGAAAAACCGAAAATAAGGAGAACCCACTCCTGCTAAGCATTTAACGCGCAACTGGCAAACGGCAAACAAATGTAATCAATGAAATTTTATGTGCAACAGAAACGCACTCCAGATTTTCCACAATATTTCCATTATATTGTTGTTGGTGGCGTGTTTGGCCGCGCTCTCGTTATGCTTTTATAACTTTATTTAGCCGGGCCAAACACAGTTCAGATACAAATACAATTGCGGGGCGTAAGGAAATTAAAAAAAGGATTTCCATGACCCACAGCCTCGTTGCCTTGTTGTGAATATAAACAGTTTAGGGTAAAATATTAGGTGAATTTAGAAAGGAAATTTTAGATTTACATGTCAATTATCTAGGTTTTAAATAAAGGAAATAAAAATGGTATAAAAATGTGGTCATTTCTAATTTATGCTGGCAAAAACATGGTCATATTTTCTAAAATCAATATTAAATATATTGAACTGACCATTAAGCATAGTATAACTTATAGCAAATATTGAATTCAGCACTTACAATTCTTAAGTATGAATTCAGTGCCTAAAATTCCCAAGTTTGAATTCAGTGACTCACTAATATATAACCCCGCAAAGATTTTAAGCCTAAGTGCTCACACAATGAACTACTTTTATTGCTAATATATATATATATATATATATATATTTAGCTTTGTGATATTTTTGCAAACCCTGATTTGTGACCCCCTTTTTTTTCCCCTGCTACATATTATTCCGAGCACATCTGTAGATTTTATTTATTTATTCCTCCCTCTCCAGTTAATGCAAATATTTTACTTTGCTCTTTTTTTACAGACAAGTCCGTTTCACTTCTGCTGCCTCCTGCTGAATCCTTGGTCCTTTCGTGCGTCCCTTTCTGCTAATTGCTTTGTGTGCCAGGCTACTTTCTCCTTTTCGCTAAGCAGGCCAGATCCTTCTACACTCAAGGCTCAAGGTTGGTATTATACTCCAGTTTATATACATTGTATATTGTATTCCTTTTTTTTTTTCTTCTGTTCGCTCTGTCGTTGGGTTAGCAATTGGTTTTATTTTTGGGGTTTAATTGCAAGCTTTGGACAGATTTTAATTACTGACAGCAGCAGCGTTGGCGGGCACCATTTGTGTGTAAAAGGTCATTGGGAATGTTATCCAAACAGCAGGAATATTCAAATTGAAATTAAGCTAAATATATGGGCAACCGACGGCAAAAGGGTAAATAAGTATTTTGATAATGGAAAAAGGGTCCTGTTTTCATTGGATAATAATGAAAATGAGACGCGAGACAGTATATATTTATTTAAAAGTGAAAGGTTTAAAAGAAGATTTAATGTGGCATTAATTACTTTTTATAAATCGCTGGGTAGTGATAAATCTTTTCAAGTGTGGAAAATAAATTAAATTTGTACCGAATATATCTTGCTTAAAGTGTGTGTTTTAAAACCATTAAGCAACTTTAAAAGAAATAAAACTCTAGTCACCTAGATTACCGCCATGAAATCCACTCTAGCGATAAATCAAATTGTCTTCGATTGCACTTGAAGCAAACTTCATCCGCACAGAGAGAACTTTTTCTAAACAATTGCATTCAATAAAATCAAGTTAGGCACACAAATCAAACCCCATCTGAGCAACATAGGAACAACATTAGCATTTGTTAATCAAAGTGTAATTCCGCAATTGCTACCCTATTCGATGGCCTCTTCTGGGCTCAATTCAGGAGGAACTTTGAGCTAAAAACTGCTGAAGAAACTGCCAACAGAACAACCATAAAAACCTCCAGCCATGCGAAATAAAGTAAGACATACACACACTCTGACATAGAGAGAGAGAGAGAGAAAAGGAAACTTTCTTAGCCACTCAAAGCGCCACAAATCACTTTAAACTGTAAGGACAAACTTGGTGCCGTCCTGGGTCCGATGGATAGATGGTAGTTGGGGGATTTCCCCGATACCAAACACCCAGATCTCTCTCTGGCGCACCTCACCTGTGTGGCACTTGGTTTGCTGGCTATTAAATCTCGGCACTTGTTTTCTCCCGGCGACACCGAAATCGTATATCTGTAAGATATACAATCACTTAAATCGTTGAGCGGCTAATCCAGCCGCAGACTGGAGTTTATCATACATCACAGGAAAGTCTCGAGCTCAGTTCCCTTCAAGGGAAAAGAGGAGGAAAAAATAGAATTGCTCGCATTTCAAATGCCAAATATCAGTTTACAGGCAGAAGAGGGAACAAATCAATAATCACAAAAACCTCAAGGAAACGAAAACATAGCAGAGAATAAATGGTGAAAAACAATATGTGTAAAGACCAGGGAATACCTTGTTATTTTAGTGCATAAAAATTAAAGCATACTTTTAGACGGGTTAATATTTTAAAGCTTAAAATGGCATAATAAAATGTTAAGCTATAGAAATCACTTGAGTTTTCAAATATTATATCTAAATATATTCCTCTTTTATATTTTAGAAATACTAAATATACCCCTTGATCTTTTCGATTGATGGGTATCAAAAGGCACGAAAAAAATCAACACAAGACCCCGAAGGCATATCAAATTTTTTTATATTTTTTTTCTCCGTTGATTGACGTCTCTTTGGGTGGTAAAGTGGGTGTCGAATTTTTTTGGGCGGAGAAGGTTGTGTCTGAGCTGGGAAGTTCTTTTGAGGAGTTTCCTTTCTTTCATTCTCCCGCTGATTTTTGCTTTTACTTTCGATTTGGCTTTTGTATTTTGGGTATTTGCGCTGATTAGCACAAAGGCGGAGGGAAATTGGAGGATAAACCAAGGGGGTGAGACGGCACTGGGACTGTGTTGTCCTGTGTAAACGGAAAAGAAATCAAATGTTGTCATCATTGCCGGCGTCGGTCTAATCTCTGGAGCATGTTAATAACCCAAAGGGCCTCCTCCACCCGCCAGGAATCAAGCTCTCCTCCAACCCCTCCTCCATCCCACTCCCCTCATCAGTGCTGTCCATGTAATTTCATGCAAATATCGTATTATACGACCGGCGAATGGAGAACTGTACGTGTTGTGGGTATAGAAACGGTCTCACAATACACAATATAATCATAACAACCAGAGTCCAGCAGCGGTAGTATCCCCCTGAAAGTCACGGGGGTGGACTTGTGTAATATTTGTCAATAGCCAACCGATGTGCCGACAATTGTCATGGATAAAAAAAATAAACGGAAGAAAACCCGAAGGAGGAAAGCGGAAAACCCAAAGTGGACAGCGTGAAAGCTGGCCATAAATAAGCAAATAAAATGTAATAACTAAGTGAAAATGTGCAAAATGTGCTGTGTTCGAGGCCGTTCCCTTTAATGTCCCCCTGGAGTGCCGCCGACTAAATGAAAATGTCAAGTGAATGGCGAAAGGATCAGTGGTTACTTTGTATTCACAATCAAAAGTGCTTTAGATACGAATAAGCGAAATTACAGGGAAGTGGTATGGATTTAAGTTAGGGTTTTGCTTTGAAAACCTGTGGGATTGTGGAATTTGTAAGAGAAGTGTAGGGATTTTTGCTTAATTTAAAAAGTTTTGTTGAATAGATAGTCCCTATATTTCAAAACAATTAATAAATATTGATTTCTTATTTTAAATAATTAACCAACTTTACTAGAAATCCATAGATATCCCCAGTAGCCAAGTTAATTCCTATTTACCAAAGACTTGAGACATTCGCCTTCTGGCATTAATTTCAAGCATCAGCTTCAACTCCCAAGTTCATATCATCATATTTAATGCAAACTAAGTATTAAGTAAATTTCTACGAAAGGTACTACACATATCTCTTACTGGCACAATGGCAAAGCTTCTGCTGCTCTATCAAATTCGCACACGTGCCGAGCTTTGAACTCTTAGCTGGGATATTTTATTCATGGCGCCCGAAATCTATTTCGACTTGAGCTGCTTAAGTGAGCAGCAGCAGCTCTTCTCTTCGCCCAACTAGCTAGTTAGCTATGCATTTTGCCACGCCCACCGAACGAAATACTTAGCAGCTGCAGCAATGGCACTGCCAGCTTAAGCTACACTGAAAAGTTGTAAAGATTTGAGGGAACAAATTGTGTGTTGATTTTTTATAATTTATTTTTTAACATTAGAGGTTTAGTTTATTTTTCCAAGATTTTTATTTAAGAATAAAGATTTAAATTATAAAATTTACCCTAGGCTTAGTTAGTAAAAATCATTGCATACTTTTTGGCTGCTCTTTTTTGGTAATCCAAATGAAAAACTAATATTTAAACTGATAAATAAATATGTTTTATATATTCCCTTATATTTTAATATTAAAAATACAAAAGAAAATGTATTATCAGTAGAAAATAAATATCACTGCATACATTTAGGCTACCTAAAAGGCTATTTCAAATCTCCAAAAAATTTTGCAAAACTCTAAACTGCTTAGTGTTGTATAAAACTGATAGGTTAAGGGGGGGGGTAAGGTTAATTCGGTGCAAAAAAGGCCACTTTTCAAAAAGTTATTGTGGCGGAATGGCTAACGTTAGCTTAATGAATTAAATACCATATAATAACACAACATTTGAATAATTTTTAATAAATTTTGTATTGAAAAATATTTAGAGGTAGAGAAGTTATAGGGAATCTCCCGAGTCGCCTCCAAAAAAAGTTGTTTTGCGGTGTACATCCTAACAGTCCACAGGATCATCCGATCTAAAAAAATTATACCTCATTCGTTAAAGGATAAGTGTCCCGAGGTATTCACGAAGAGTTTTTATTTTTAAAATTTTTTCCCTATATTTTATCAAAATTTGAAGTCAAAACCCCGATTTTTGACAAAAAAATTAAGTTAATTTGTTAAATAAAAAATATAAGAAAATTAAAAATTAAAAAAAGCTCGACGTGAATACCTGTAGAATTATCCAAAGAAGTTATGTTCCAAATTTCAAACCGATTGGTTCAGTAGATTTTGAGTTATCGTGTACACCGATTTTCAAAATGGCATTTTTCAGGAAAGCGCTTTAAACTTTGCGATTCTCATGCATTGAACACCAACCGACCTTCGTTCAACTCCGCATAACTTTGTCAATATTCCTATTATCGATGTAAAACTTGGACATAATATTCTTAAGATGTTGAACTTTCAAAATAAAAAATAAAAAAAAATTTACGAAAAAAAAATTAAATACCTTACCCCCCCCTTAATATTTCTATGTTTGATATCTGTTTATAATCTATAAAATTCTGATAAAATCTAATGACATTTCTTTCCGTGCACCATTCCAAGCTGCACACACATATCGCCAATCTCCCCACATTTGCACACACATTTGCTGCTACTGCCCCCGTCTCTCCCCATATGCCGTATTCGGTATTCCGCCCTGATAAGTTGCAATGCATTTCTTGGCATTTCTCTGGGCTGTCTCAGCTATCTGCAAAGCGCCACGCTGCCAACTAAACAATGAAGAACTAATCCACAGAGTATACACAAAAGAATGGCTATAAAACCGCTCGTGTGGGTGGATAAAAAAAAAACAGAGAATACAAGAACCGAGAATGAGGTGGGATTGTGTTTGTATAAGGCCACTTTATGGCTGCCCTTTTGGAACAATTGTGCAGCGCTGCATTCAATCAACAAACTTTTAAAGCGCAGTTACAAAACTCAAACAAAACCAAGAAGTATGGGGAAAAAATACAGAAGGAAAATGGTGTGGAAGGGGGGTAGAGATGGGGAGAAAATGGAAAATGGGGGGAGCAAAGATACGTGATGGTCAGGGAAATTGCAGCAGCAACAACAACAACAACAGCAGCAGCGTTTAATTATGACAATCAATACCCAGACATATACAAGCACAGATCCTAGAATAAATACAGTAGAGCCTGAGTAGATCCTATTTTTTATTAGGGCAATTTCTATAGAGTTTATTTGGTTGTAAAATGGTGTTTATACGGTTTTTATATCTTTAAAAAATCTCAGTAATCCTATTAAAATACTTGTATACTCCTTACCCTTCTCCAGTCTTGAATAGTTAAATATCTCGAGGCTCCACTGTACTATACACATACACACTCACTCATATATGACCGATTTTATTGCTGATGTGCTCTCATTGCTCATCTGCGCTGCCCAGGGACCTCGGACCTCGGACTAGTGCAAATAAAACTTGATTAAATTCCATTGGCGGGTCCAATTTCGTCTGGGTCGGGTTCTTCTTCTCCTCCGGGGTGGTCGTGGAGGCGTGGAATTGACCGGAGAATCTCCAGAGATAAGGAAGTGAAGGCTACAGCCTGTGCTATGGTGTGGATCCCTCTGCCATATTACAACAATAAAACATAACCTAATTAGATGGAAGCTTGTTGTTGCTTGGTTACATCTAAAATCTGATTTTTGTGACAAAAAGTTACTAACACAGAGTTTAGTAAGCAAACTTAATTGAATTAATATGTGGAATTACCGCTAGACAACAACAGTGTGCATTTAATATAAAACTACTTTGTGGTTATGAGAAATGCAGAGTCTTTAGAGGATTTTACATATCTATTATTAAACAAAAATCGTTCCAATATACTAATCGCATCTAATCACAGAGTATCCTATGAATAATTAATGCTGAAACTCAAATCATCCCGAATTTCGATGATTTCAGAGAATATAATATTTCAGCAAACTGATTGGAATGCATTTTCGCCCCTCATTTGCTGCAATATTCAGTCATGTTGATCGAACTAGTTAATTAATTATTAATTACTGAACAACCCCCTAACTGAAAGAGGGTATCGCATATCCCAACTCTTGAAGGACTGACTGTCTGTTGATTATTGTCGTCGGTTGGTGGTCGTAATTGCATGTCCTTTGAGAGAGTCACTCACTATATATGTATGTCCGTCTCCATTTCTCTTCAGTCTCCCGGGGCTATCTCTTTCTTTTGTGGGAGATACCATCTCTCTGTCTATGGGTTTTTGCTGTGTTTGCACTGCCTTCAATTAACATGTGCGCTACGCACTTTCTTTGACCACAGATACAGAAACACAGATACAGATAATGGCAGAGTATTTGCCGTGCATTAATGTGGGTGTGTGTGTGTGAGAGAGGTAAGGTTTTGGGTGTATAAGTACGTGTTAGTGATGGATATTAAAGTTTTCAAAAGAAAAATTATACAGAAAAAAGCAAATCGAAAATATCGTTTTAGTTGTCGAAATATCGATATAATATCGAACAAACTGATGATATTTTTTTTACAACAATTAATAAACCTTTAAAAAATATAGTTTTATTAAGCTAAATAGATGAAAAAATGATTAAAGCTTAAAAATTTCGATAACGAATTAAATGATTTTATTTTTAAAATACATATTACTTTAAAAAACAGCCTTGCCTGTCCATTATTTTGCTAAGTCACACCGAATTCCCAACTATCAATACTCGTATATCGATTTTCTCCCATCCCTAATCGTTGTGTTATCTACAGAGAGCCTCTCATGTGAAGTGGCAACAATCAAACACACACTCAAAGATTAATCCTGACACTCACTTGCAAACTAATTACATGGCTCTTAGGCAACGCCCCCAACCCGTATCTCCGACAACCACCCACTTCCTCATGGACCCCCTCCTCATACATATATCCCCCCCAGGGCTGAAAAGCAACCTCATAATAAGGTCGCCTCGGCTGCATGTAAACATCGATTGAATGCAACATTTGATTGGCAATAATTGAAAATAGTTGTTGCACATTAAGAGAGAGAGATGGTTGGGTTGACTTGGGTGTCTTCGCCTTTTCACACCCACTGTTGCTGTTGCCATGGCGGCCTTTGTGCCGATATATGTAGGTATATATGTGGGCTTTATTAAATTCACACCCATCGAAGGCACACCAGGCAACCGTCTGTTGTCATCATCATTATCCTCATCAGGGGTTTCTTCTTGCCCGACGAGCATCTTGACCATCCTCACAATGGCCCTGGCCAGCAACAATAAATGCGTAATGATAGTCAGTCACTGTCACCGCCCCAGAAAATATCCACCCGCCGTGGAGTAGTACTCAGTACCCACTCTTCTTTACTTTTACTTTTTCTTTTTTTTCACATGCCATTTCATTTAACGGCTGCGAACAAACAAATGAAACGAAGCTCGAGATCAGCGTCAGCCTTCAACTCGCAGAAACGTACTTAAACGTACCTCAAAGCACTTGAAAAAATTATTTATATTTTCTGTGATTAACTGGAAAAATAAAAGAAAAGTCTGTGGTAATAATTTCTGATTCAGGAATAATAATAATAATATTTCTAGGCAATATAACTTGATGTCAATCAATCCTACAGCGAATTTATTGCCTCAATAATTGTATAGCATACTTTTAGATCTTTCTTTAAAGGATTTCAAATCCTTAGTAATTAAAAAACTTGTGATAAATGTAGTTTTACATATTTTTAAAGTCTGTTTTTTACTTTTACTTTCAATTATATTTTAAACTCAAATTGAAATTCCTAAAAATGTTTTAAAATATATTTTTTCGACTGCAATCCGTAGTTCCTTTTGCCATCTTCAACACCAATCATCCCGCACAGCAGCTTCGTTTCGTAGAGCTCCCCTCCACTCGGATGCCCGGGCATTGGTCATTTGTTTATTTCATCTGCTGTAAACTGTCATTACTTTGTCATGGGCAATCCGAGCGGAGGAGAGCGAGCAATCAGGAGCCACAGCTTGGGCCAATTGTCAATTGTCCGAGCTGAGCAAATGTTGAACGCTTTTCACACGCTTGTTTGCAGTTTTTCGTCTACCCCCAGTTTGTGAGACTTTTCAGGGCTTAACGTTAGCTGTAGCAGCTGAGAAAAAACTGAAAAATTGACAGTTCTTATCAATTATGGCCTTAAACCTTTTGTGGAAAAGCTTGTTTACATTTAGTTAGGATTTAAAATGACAGCCAAAGCAGTGGTGACCAATTTGTAAGGGCAACCTAAAAGGTTGTCAAGGGAGCAGATTTCCTTAATCCGTAACAATCAAACGTATTCATTAGACGTAAGCCCCATAAGCCTCGATGAGTATGTCGTAAATTCAAGAGTCGAACACATAATTAAATACTTTTCAAAGGCCACACACGAGAGGCAAACATCAAAAGCCGCAAAAAAGGAAAATAATACAATCACTTGAAGTTTGCTAACAAAAAAATAAAAAAATGTTTGCTTCGAATATCAAGTACCGCTGTCTGGCATGCAGATTATGTATCTCTCGAATCGCATATTGTTCGGCATTAATCGCATTACTTATTAAATCAATTAAAAACTTTTTCAAGCGCATAAATAACAACATTTGTTGCAAGCCCAAGCACTGGCAATCGTTGCGGGGAATCACAGAGCATAATCTTTTATTGTGTTTATCTGACTGTCTGCACTTGGGGAGCATTGTTGTTTTTATTGTTGCTTTTGCTGTTGATTTTGATGTAATTATTCACACTGCAATTATACGAATCATGGCGCGGCTTCTGCTTTATGTTTTTGCCATTCCATAATCTGCAATAAAAACAGAGAGCAAGAGCTGCACATTATTATGTGATTTCAAAGGACTGCTGCCATGCCAACAGCAACAGCCAACATCTCACATTGCATAATGTGGGGAATGTTGTTCGGTAATTTTATACTTTTGCATCTAGCCAGCCAGTCAGCCAGCCAGTCAGTCAGCCATCCATCCAGCCATTCGTCTATGCCAGCACTCATCCATCCATCCATAACACAGAATATCCATAACACACAACCCTTTTCTTCTTGGTAAAACTGCAAGCGGTACACGGAAAGAAATCACTTTTATAAATACATTTAAATTGGCATTCTAAACCTAAAGAATTTTAAGTAATTAAGCTACATATTTATAAAGAAATTAAGCCAAGAATTGGAGTTCTACTTACACATTAAAATGCATATTTATTTTTGTATATCCCTTTCCAAGAACTTAATCCCTTATTCCTTGCCGTGTAGCAATCAAGTTGAATGCCAACGGATGGGAAAAATACCTTCCAACTAATATACTCTTTTTGAACCGGGACTTACATAAACCCAAAATAAACAAATAAGAAAAAGGACTACAAAAAAAAAAATAAAGAAAAATGGAAAAAAATACGTTACAAGAGATATCGAAATTGATTGAAATATTCATGGAATATTCCTGCAAATTGCAGATGACTTTTGCTGCTGATATAGCGCCAAAGGTAAATGGAGAGCCTCAGTTGATTTTCCTTGTCGTCGCTGTCGTCCTCCTCGAGTCCTGTCAACTTCGTTTCCCTCTGAAGGAGGTGGAAGCGAGCGTTTAATTAAAAACATTTTGTATACACATTTGCTTCCTCCATAGAGATCCACACAGATTGTAGAAGCTCTGTGTTATTGCGATTCCGTTTGCAATTGCTATTGCCTCGGTTTCCTTGTGCTTAAAGCACCCATCGAGGAGGAAGGGATTTCCTACTCCCCCTCCCAATGCTAAAATCTCCATCCTGCTCTTGTTAATGATATCACCAAATGGCTGCTTTTGTTGCTGCTACTGCTGCTGCTGCTGATGTTGCTGCTGCTGTTGCTGTTGCTGATGTTGCTGCTGTCAGTTGTCGGTGCTGCTGCCGCTTGTTCGTTGCTGTGTTAATGATATTTAATGATGATGCCATGGCTGTTCCTACAGCTGCCACGCCCTCGGTTCCGCTCCGCTTCAAGCTCAAACCCCATTGAATATTTTGGCATCCGTTGTATCCCCGAATCCGCATCCTCTGTGTCCTCCCTCTGTACCATTGCACATGCACATGGAAAATTTGTTTGTCTATGCGGGGGTCGTCATTTGATTTTGTCTGTCTGCTTGCCGCTTTCTGTTGCCTGCCGCCTGGCTTTTAATATGCACCCGCTATATCCTCTCTGCCCCCAGAAAACCCCGTGTGCCCATCATCAATGGTAAGCCCCTGGTTGCGAACTAATTTTGGTTAGGCAGGCGCCAGTTATTGCCATGGCTTTCGGTCTATCTATCCATGAATCAGTGCACTGAGCGGTGATATGGTTACTAAAGGGTTTCACTAAAAGAAAAAAGAAACCTTGGAGAGCAGGATTGCGCTTAAAATGGCTTTCATTCAAATAAGTCCATACCAAATTAGGAAACTGGAGATTTCAAATCACTTTGAAACAGCTTAAAAGTGTTCTAATAAAAAATAAAGTATAGAATCATATCACTAATAAATAAATAAAATCTCTTGCCAGCTTATTTCTACTAAAATCAACATTTCAAATACAAAATTCAAACCAAAAACTTTTGCAAATAAGCCTATTAAAAATATATTTAAAAAAACAGTAATATTTATGCTTTTACCTAATTTATGTAACATTTTAAATTCTCTTTCAAGTAAATATATTAAAAATCATTTGAAATGTTCCCTCTGTAGCTCTAGTTTTTAGGTTTTTGGGCTTTTTGCAGCGAGAGGCCGGCCCCCGCAGGCCACAATCATTATCAGTTTTCCAGTTTTCTGTTCGGTTTTTCAGTCGGATGTCTGCATCCAAGGGATTCTTCATTTTGTGGCCAACGCAAATACACAAATGCACACTTTGAGCTTTGAGTTTTGTCGGCATTTTATCCCCAAAACATTTTTCCCCCGTTTAGTTCTATATGTATCTGCCTTTGAGGTTGAAATTTAAGAGCTGCCAGTGCTGGCTCCATTGAAAGCTCTGCTTGCTCCTCCTCACTTGTTGCTCAACGGTCACTTTGCCATTGCATTCAATGAGCTAACAAATTGCAGTTTGCACCAAAAAGTTGGTAATTGCTATTTGCCAGCCCAGCCCAGCCGCCCCAAAAAAAAAAGATCGAGCTAATAAAACGTTCATCCGGCGAAATTCGTTGCAGTTGAAAATTTCAACTTGAAATGCAAAAAAGGCCAACAGAAGGAAGAGCCAAGGATAAACTAAAGACATAAAAATAAATTACAAACGAAACAAGGGAATTTATCGAGAGTCACTTAATTTCAAGTGAATGCAATGTTCAATAAATTGTCGAATGTTTGTTAAGGCAACAAAGCTGTTGAGGATAATTAAGTGTTACCGTATTGAATTGTATTTTTCGTTTGATAAAAAACATTATTAAAAATATTAAAAACCCCAATTTTATTGTATTTCTTTGGCCACATTGTCTAGTTTTATCAATATTCCATTCCCAAGTACCTCAGCTAACTCCCAAAGACCGCAAAAGTATTTATTAGAAATCCACCTCCATTTGCTGTCTCCAACAATGAATTTTCCATCAATCATTCACCATAGTTTCAATAGAGATTCCGCTCCATCTGGTGCGGTGCACCTTCAATTAAGCTTACCTGTTTGTGATAACTAATTTTAGCCAGCAGTCTCCAGATTTCCACACCACAATCAGAATACACTTTTAGCTTCGGTGGCTTGCGCTCTGTGGTTAACACACGGCCATCGATCCACTTGGGCACACATAATGTAGTTTAAGGAGAGGAAAATCGATGCACACATTTAGCCAGGGGGCTAATATCTAAATTCCGCCTCAAGGCCTCTCATCATGGCGGGCTTAAATCGAATCGAACTCCCTCTTAATTACTCGGAATTGCGCTTGTCAATCCCAAACCTTTTTCGCCAAAAATTGTCACAGACAGAGACAGAGTATCAGAGACGAAATAGAGAGGGAGCTAATTTATGCAGGCAGCGGAGGAGTGCGAGTACTTGTATGTATCTGTATCTATGAGATATACTAGCTGGTACTCGTAGTGCTCAGCCGGGTTTATTTAATATGCGTGCGGCGTCAAAGTTTGTGATGATTATTTTGGCAGTGGGTAGATGGGGGGGCGTGGCAGACGGGCGCGACACGCCCCCAGTTTCATGCATACAAAAATAACCAATATTGATTTGTCATGGCTCCGGGTTTTCGAGCGTGGGAGTGGGAGTGGAGTGTATCCCTCAGATACAATATCTACTGGTGAGGAAATTTTTCCTCCACTCTCCTTTGTGTTGCTGTGGCCTTTCTTCATTTTTATTTTTACTTTATTCTCTCATACTTTTTTTTTCTGCCGCTTCCCTTTGCGATTTTGCGACTTTGGTTTTAATGATTTTGGTTGCAGCTTTGGATGAGCACACACAGGAGTCCCCCCAAGCCTCTGGCATATGCAAACAATCCATGGCGAAAAAATTCATGCTTATCCTTTTTTATTTTGAGTCTGTCGCTGCATCTACTTATCTAGTATGTCTAGCTTTGGTTGTGTTCCAAAAAACTCATAAATGGGGAGATTTTAAATTAGAGAAAATTCTGCTGAAAAATGGCTTTAAAATAGCAACATTTATGACCAAATCAAGGCTGTAACAGACTTAATACTAGGGAATTTAAGACTCTCTGGTTATTTCTCAAGAATTTATAACTTTAAAACAATATTTTTGGCTACTTATTTCCATTATTATTATAATTCCTGCCTTAGTTTTAAGACCTATTCCCATTTAAACAAAGAAAAGATAACTTACCTGGCCTTAATAAGAATATTTCCTGGAATTTACCTACTAAATTTCCCAAAGAATAGCTTAGAACAAAGACAAAAACCTTTGGAATTTCAAGCATATTTTTTCTAAAAACTTTTCCATTCCCGGAACATCTTTTTTGGGGGAAAAAGTAATGCCGTTTATTAAATTGTTTTGTTTGCCAACTCTTGTTGAGATTTCATTTTTTGACGTTGGCCAAAAGCCTTTGCCAGACAGAGCCTCATCCTCCTGCTCCTGGCTCTCTCCTCGTGTGCTTGTCTGGTTGCATTATGATGTTGATTATGCAGATTATTATTATCGGCCAGAACACATAGGCTGCAAGTCTGAGCTTTGGTTCATCATCATCCTTGCATGATTCATAGTTGGCCGTCTAACTGTCTGTCTGTCTGTCTATCTGCATGCTTCATTGGTCCGAGCCAAAACTGAGCGGCTTATGTACGCTCCATGGACCAAAGTTTTCGGGCCTGTAATAGAGCTCCAGCCGGAATGCATTCAGTGAACAATTGAAATTTATAATTAGTAGCAGCCGCACACGCACTCAGCGAACACAACAACAATCACGCACACTCCCCAGCCCGGGAGAATATGATTAATACTTCCCGAAGTTATTTGTTATTAGATTACACCTAGCCCGGGGTGCACTGAGGAAAAATAAGTGGGTTATTTAAGGAGATTACAAGGGAATAAAAATTACAATTATTAGAGGAATAACTAGGAAGTGCATATAATGCGCGTAAAAATTCCCAAGTACCAATTCAAAGACTTAAAAAAATTCATAAAAACGCCTAAAATTCTCAAAACAATTAAAATTCCCAAGTACGAATTCAGCGGTAAACTAATGCATAAAAAACCAATATATTTTAGGGTTATTTTCAGCAAAATAAAAACTAATGAAGCTCCATTGTTAGGACCTGAAACAGACTTTAAACAAAAATAATAAGAATATCAGGTATAATCATTATAATAAATCACTTTTATAAACTATATTAAACATTTCCAAGTTAACAAAAAGACAGTGTTCCTATAAAGAAAAGAGTAAACCATATTTTTCTTACCTTAAATACCTTTAATGCTATATACTCCCTAAGAGTATTATAATTTCAACGTTTTACTTGATTTTCCTCATACATATTTTCTCTTAGTGTACTTTTTGGAATCGCTTCGAAGCTGCATTGTACTCGGATGCTGTGCTCCATTGTCTGGTGGCTGGCATTGTCTGGCCCCGGCTTTGTTTTCATCGCCTACGTTCGACTCTGATAAGAGTCTCTTCCCGCCTTTTTTTTGTGGGTGGCGGCGGCGAAGGCTATTGAGTGAGGGGGAGAAGTCGAAACTTCAAATTGAAAACTTTAATTAGAATTATTGTTATTGTTGTTGGTGCGAGTACTGGTGCTCCTGCTGGATGCCATTGTCAATGCCCAAGCTTCTGCCTTTACTTTGGTTTTAAGTGCCCAGACCAAGAACTTACCTTTGGCGCCTGAGAAAGGGAAGAAAGGTCCTGCAAAAGTTGACGCAAAAGTTTGCCGCAGGAACTTGACGCGTGTTCAACATACTTGAGCGCCTTTCCTTTGGGGTAAAGGTGGGTGCTGGCTGGGTGGCCTGGCCAAGTGCAGTTTAAATATGTTGAAAGTTTTGTTCGGAAATCAGTTAGCCGCTTAGTTTTCCACCCCATTTGGAGAATGTCTGGCACGCTGCGACTATAGAACTCGTCCCCCCTCGATTGGAACTCAAAGCGCTTTTATCAATCATGCAATTTATAAATATATATATGGGGAATATATACAGAGGAGAGTATTGGGGGCTCAACTAGGTACTTCCTGCTTAATTGTCAATTAGTGGGCACACACATATTTTGTAAATGTTTTTCAAACTCAATCAGCCGCAACGAATCGATCCGAATGGAGCCACCAATCAATTTATTTCGCGTTGTATTTTTATTGTTATAAAAATAAGAGAAGAGGCGGAATTCCAAGTAGGGGCACTGGCACCAACCATTAATTAGTTTAGCCGCAAATTAGTGGAACATTTTCCACAGGCAACTCCGGGTCAATATATTGTATATAATTATATACACTTTTTTCAAAAATTCTGCCACCCTAAGCTTTGTAATTATTAAAAATGAATTTCAATCTAATTTTTAATGAGATGGTTTGCGGCTGCCTGTCGATTCTTACTCGCTCTATAAATACAAAACTGAATTGTGGTGTTGTGGCCTTATATATTATGGGATTTCTCTAACAAATTGCGTTATGTGTAAATCAAAATCACTTAGCGTGTGATTTTTGCGGTGCAAAATGTTTCTAACAACACAAGAAGGCTTTACAAGAAATTACTGAAGGGTTTTTGAAAGGAAAATATTAAATATTTACGCTTTATTTAATTCATTTTTTGAAAAATCGTAGCTGTTTATCGATTTTTTCAATCAGTTCCAGATAATATATATATATTGCCTACCCAATCAATCAATGTCATGTCAGCCCCACTTTGATTGTCCAAACACTTGGTTAAATAAGCATATATATAAAGAACAATGAACTCAGTCAAATGTCAAACAATTACAGTACAGACAGAGATAAAAAAAGTCCAATTTATAAATGGAACACACATCTCATTTGGTACACACGATCGAGTGCCGATCATTTATCAATATTCAAAGAGCAATTTGACCTCACACCCAACTTCTGTTGTGTTCGTTGAGAAAAAAACCTCCAAATTGTACGCATTTCGCCATATTGTTCTAATTGCAGCCATTTGTTAGACTCTAAGGCCTCCGAATAAAGAACCGAAATTAAGTGAAATGCGTGTCGTTATTTTGAAATCAGCTGCGGCCCCCTAATTGATATTAAATAACTCAGAAGCACACACTCTCGCACGACAACCTGTTACGCAAACCTCCACTTATGCATATATATGCGTGGAAATGTATATTTTAATAAATGCAAAGCCATAAATAAACTGCCGCCCAGGTTGGACAGAAAAAAAAACAAAAACACCCCGCACAGAAATTAATAAAGAACCCAAAAAAACACACACAAAGGCGAGAAGAAAAAAGCAAAATACCCAAATAACAATTTCTCAAATTTCCCAAAAACAAAACACAAAGAAATCCAAAACTAAAACCAAAAAAACACCCAAAAAACTTGCCATATTTTATGCATTATTTACGCATTTTACTACCGTCCGATGGAACCGTGACTAATTAAGCAATTTTTAAGCCAAATCAAAGTCTGATTCGCGCGGAGACTTTACTAATTATTTATGGTCTTAATGATAAGTTTTTGTTCGTTCGCCCTTTGTTCATTTTTAAAGTAATTTTCAGTGTCCATTTGGTAAAAGAATGGCTTGGGTTTTACACTTTCCTGGGCTTGCAGTAAATTTTTTTTAACGATTTATGGCTCATTTTTCTGGTCATAAAAAGTGAATCAGATATTATTCATTTCTTTGATTGAAATTATAGTATTAGCTCTAAAGCTTTTCCATTTAGTGGCTCTCAAATAAAAATAGTTATAGTTTTTCAATGTGATTAGGAAAATTGCTAAATTAACTTTAGTTTTATGAGGCTTCTTTGAGTATCTTTACTTTAGATCTTGTTCTCTGCCATAGGGTATAGCCAGACTTCGACTTTAAGCTCTCTGTCATTATAGCATCTCCGACTACTACTTCAGGTTTATTTCATAAGTTTTAGTGCCTTCATTAAACCATTTTTACAGCCTTGTGACTTGACTTTTGTTTTAGCCTAGCATCATCTCCGTCGTCTGCCCTTTTTTCTTGCTTTTTTTTAATTCTCTGCGTTGATTGCCTGCTGCTCTCTGGTCTTCATTGATTCTCTGAGCCCGATTCGTTTTCGTTATTGCCATCTATAAGTGCGTAATTTACTTAAGCTGCTTTCGGCTTAATATGCGCATTTTAATAGATTTGTTCCACTATCGTCAAGGCAATAAATTAATAAAACGCTCAGACCGGCAACCTGCCTTTTCTCCTTACCTTTATACTTTGCTTTCCTTTTCACTCCTTTCGTTTCCTTTTTGCCCTCCATTTCCCCATCTTTTTCCTAGCCGAATGCATTCTGCACTTGACTTGGGCATGGGTTTTACACTGAAAAAAATCGTAAAAATAGGTTATCTTAACATTATGTTGTCTAAAATTATTTAAATTATCATTCCATAAAGCAAAATATTTTAAAAATTTGAAAAACCAATTAATATGTCAAATAAAAAGTGTGCTCTGAAAAGCAACTTGGGAATCATATGCACTTTGGCACGAAAACTGCAACACAACATTTCTTTTCCCACATAAGCTTAAAAGCAAGAAAAAAATGCAGCAGAACCGTTTTTAAAAACCTTGAAAGTATTTTCTAAGAAACAACTTGAGCATTATAGACAAAAACAACTTGTGAATTATAAGCACAACTTCCCTTAATTCATGTTTTAAATTGTTTTATCCTTCTGTGTTTTTTCTCCCTGTGTAAAACCTTTACCTGCGAGCTGGTAACCGGGGCCTGAAAGCTTTTCAGCTGCGGCTGAGTGCCTCTAAGATGCAACTAATGATAACGGCGGCACAGACACCGACTATGGCCTCGTGGTTGGGGATGTGGATGGGCTTGGGCTTGGGCCTGGGCTTGGTGGAGCCCGGTTTTAGGGGCTGGCTATATGCCGTAGAGATGCAGCTAGTAGATGCAGCTCGATTAAGCTGCTTACCTATTGCAGGGGCGTTGCATTTTGGGTGTAGCTGCCGCATCAGCGCGAGGTCGCCGCAGCTGACAGCTCAATGGCCCCGTGTGTAGTGTGTGTGTGTGTGTGGGTTGAGTTTGTTTTGTGTCAGTTTACAGTTGGCTCCATTCATAATTATCAACCTGGCTGGTGGCCATAGCCTCACCTTTTCCAGCTGAGAGCTGGAAGAGAACGCTAAAGGGGATCCCCGGCACAAGAGGCGGATGGGCATTGCTGCGCTTTTTCACGCTTTGGCGGCTCATTAAAAGAACCGCAACTGACATTGCCTTTTGTTCCGAAAACTTGCACTATAGCACCATTGGTCACACCTCTTTTTGCACATGAAAAAATGGGTGACAAGATTACCAAATAGGATTCGTGGAACCCTGAATGAGATTGTAATTAAGGTAGCTTAGAAATTATTAACTATATTATTTTTTACAAGGTTTGTTTTTTTTTGTCAAGAAACAGTACGTTATATAATTATAAACCCAAAATATAGTTTTAAAATGAATTCTTTTTCTAAAATCCTTAAGCAAACAATTCTTAAGAAACTTAAAATAAATTTTTATTTCCGTGCAGTCTTGTCTGTGGGCGTTCTAGAGATGGTTGTGTGCCATCATGTGCAGGAGAAGAGTTTCCAGAGATGTGCCAGCCCCCCTTTTCGGTTATAAATTATGTTTTGCCTTTTGCACAAGATTGATAGTTCTCCCATAGGCTCCATGGGTATCTCTCACTCTGTGAGCTGCTCTGGCCAAATGCCGTTAGCCAGCCAGCCAGGCTATATGGCAAGCAATATGGCAATATGCATATTCGACGATGTCATTCCCGTGACCCAGTTAACAGGGGGAGTGGAGTGGAGTGGAGCAGGGCGTCGCCTTTAATTAGCATATGCCAAAGCAGGTGCGCGGAATGTGCGAAGCGCGATAATTTGTGGATGGGCTTTGCCATTTGAATAATGCCCCTTAACTAAGGCAATATTTCGGGGCAACGAGAGGCCATAATAGAAGTTTGGTGGCTCTGCAGGCATAGAGAGCACAGAGAATTGCAAATTGACCAGGTCATTATATGATTTTGGGTTTAATTGGTTTTTGGCAGCAATCTGTGGAATTTTAAAGGTAAAATCGAGGATAAGGGCAGGGTTTAAATTAGAGTAGGAATTTGAAAAATGAAAAAGGTATTGTTATCGATAAATGTATATTGTAATGTAGCGATATATTTGCGATAAATCGATATTTTGTTTAATTTATTTACCTGAGTAATTTATATTTCGATTATATCGATATTTTAATATTAAATATGATTTTTTTCAATGTTTAAAAATTCGATATATTACAATTTCCGATTTTTATGATACGCAATATATCATATCGGACTTATCCTCTCGGTATTTAGCCCTGAAATAGAGTCTGCAGTATTTATAAAATTAAATAAAAGCTTTTCTTATATTTCATATGATTGAAACAGCTTGTTTTTACTTTCTGTTAAATCTAAATACAATATAGGGCTAAGGATAAGCCTTCAAGTGTTCCAAATACTTTACTATATTTTATAAATTCTCCACAAATCTCTAGAAGTAAATTCTCCATATTTACTAAACCCCAAACTAGATTTTTAATACCTTGCATCGTCTCTACTCCCACGTTTACCTTTCTAGGCAGATAACCAAATGGAAATCTTAACCAATTTCCCCTTTTTTAAACCAAGATTTCAAAGGAATTTTTAGACAGGTCTTCTTTGGGACCCCTGAAGAAATGGCACTGCATCAACAAGTAACAAAAGTATGCAGCAATTTGACTTTGGCTTCTCTGCATAACAGAGAAATCCCCTCTGGCATTCGTAGGGCCCTGGGGCACACACAGAACACACAACACACCCACTGAGAACCGTTCTAATCCCTTTTGCCATGCATCACATCAACCTCGGCAGAAAGGGGTTAAATCCAATTCGGTTCAGCTTTTCGGTGGCCTCACTCACTCTTCCTCTCCGGTAACAACAACAATGGATTGAAGAATAAGCCTCGGGTCAGCCAGTAAATACAAGAGGAAAAAAAGAAGCAGCGTAGAATGCAAGGAAACCCTAGGAAATGGGCTGGGATTTTTCAGCTTTTTAGTGCAAGCACTTCAATTTCAATGTAATCTCTTTAAAGGTGAAACTACAAACGGACAAACTTAAATGAGTTTCAATTTCAATTTCTATATCGATTCCGAAGGGAGTGGAGTGGCGGCGGGAGTACAAATAAATTCAGTTTTAGAGATGCCGTCGGTTGTAGACTTTATTTGATTTCATTACGCGCCCGGCTTTTACCTCTACGTTTCATTTCATTTTATTACTTTTCATGTATGGACAATCAAACATTGATGTCAGAATTTAATATGCTGTATAAATCGTTTTGAGCCATTGACACATTCATGCATTCGTTCAGTCGTACATACAAACATATATACTGGTATTCGTAGAATCAACAAACCAAAGTTGTCTCCATGGAATGTATGTAACCTCCTCTCTCTCTCTCAGTATTTGTATGAAAAAAATATTTATATTTACACACAACTCGTATATATAGCAGGGCATCGGCAGCAGCAACGCCACTTATATACATTTTTTTGATATATTTTTTATTTCTTTGTTTTGTATAAAAAAAAAAGAAAGAGGGGAGCGGCTTGCGTAGGGAAAGGAGAATTTTTCACTCTTATTGCTTTTCGAAGCTTTTCCATGGTTCACATTTCATTTATTTTCACTGTGTGCACTTCACAACTTAATACACTTTATTATTGAAAATATTTTTTATTACAAGTGTGGGACTGGCTCTGATCGTTGAGAGGGCTTCCTGGAATTTGGTTTTATATACTTTTTTTTTGTGGCCCTGACACGCAGCTCTCATAGTTGTTTGGGGCATTGATTTGCTGCACTCGTTTCCACGAAATACAAATATAAATACAAACCGAAAAAGCACTCTTTTTTTTTGTACATGAATAAACCGAACAGTACCCTCCCCCATAACGTAGTATATTTTATATATATATATTTTTTACCAGACTTTTGCTCCCTCTCTGATTTTGATATTCATGTTGCATGTTGCTGACTTCTGAAGTTTTTTTCGGCAATTGGAACTTTTTCCTTTGCCTCAAGTGTGGGGGGAGGAGCTCAAAAAAAAAAAAAATAATATAAAAAATACAAGAACACAAAAAACAATTTGAATAGCTCTCTTTGCATTGTTTACTTTAATTTACATTTTATTTTTTCAATTCGTTTCGTTTTCGGTTGTCGGTTTTCGGTCGTATGCAAATTCCCTGTCGCTCTGAGAGCTTCTTTAATGAACTAATTTTGCGGCATCGTCCGATTATTTATGTATTTCTCGCTTACTCTCGCCTCGCTGAATTCAATTAGGCGTGTGCCACGTCCCTCCCCTGCCTTATGTTTATTTATGCCCCGACGGCTGCCTCATTTGCAAAAAGTTTCCCCAAACGAAAAGATTCTGTATGTGTCAGTTTGATAAATGATATCAATTTCTTATAGACACCACACACACACACCCATTCCCCCCTTGGTAGGCTTCAAAAGTTTGTTTTAGAATGTGTTTCTCTGTTTCTCAACTCTGAAGTCCTCGTCCACTTTTGCCAATTTGACACTTTTAGCGATGCGCGTGTGCCGTGGCACTTGAATTTCAAATGTATCTCAAGGTCTCTGACAGTTGAGTGCATGAATTTTTAATACCGAACGAGGCAATCTCTTAGGGCACGAGGTTCTCTGCTCTGCGTTTGTTTTGCCAATATATGCTAATCGCCCGAGAGAGTTGTATTCCGGAGCTGAATGAAGCGGAAAACTTTTTGTCAAGATTTTCCTAAGTAAATTATCGAAAAAAAGCGGTGGGATAAGCCACCCCAGGAACAGGTTGATAAGCCTAAATAAATGTCAAGTGAGATAATAATAAAATTTGATAAGTAATTAATCTGTTTGTTTTAGAATGGGGGAAATATTAAAATAATTAAGCTAAAAGGGGATTAAGGGGAAAATAAAATAATAATAATGCTTTTCATAATACATAAAACCTTTTTCTTTACTTCGGTACCAAAAAAAGCAACAGGTTCTCTAGAAACTTACCCAAAATTTATAAAAATAACCCGGCCTGCTCTTTTTTGGCAGAAATCAATTTGTTGTGAAAATGCTTTCAAAACTAAGACTAGCAACCATAAATTATGTTAGATATTAGTCAACTCTTTTTCCCAAAAATATAAAAATAAAAAGAAACAAACCAAAATCTCTGCAATAATTTAAAATGCCAACGAACATTCATAACGAGCATACAATTAACACAAATTCCCCCCTCATTCTGGCTGGCCGGCAGCTATTAGCCCAGAAAAACACACATCGGAATGAACGCACAACACAACACATTAGCCGAGAAATAGCCTCAACCTCAGACGGCGAGATACAGATACATTTAAGAGACCCACCAAGTAGCCAGATACAAGATACAAGCGGCGACAGACGGACGACAAAAACGGCCGCGAGGCAAACGGTTCCCAGATCCCAATGTAAATGACATAGGAAAAAAAAAATATCATAGAAGGGAGGGGTGCACTGTAAATTAATTTTAAATACATCTAATATTTTTTAGGGTAAAATTTATATTGTTTTTAAATTAGTTTTTAATTAGGAAAAAAGAAGAAACTTAAGTTTAAAGGGATAAACGGGGAGGGCACTGTACATGATTTTGTAATATAATACAAATTAATTTTAATGTTTAATATATTTTTTTTATTTAGAAAAAAGAATAAACTACGTTTTTTTTATATTTTAAAGAAGAAATTGATCAGTATTTAAGTGATAAATAGGTTTAGAGTTTTTGTTTGTATTCCAAGACACCTTAAGTGAATTTTTGTATAATATAAACTAGGTTACACACCTTTTCCCCAGTGTATCAGAATTGAAAAACTTTCGGCCACTAATCTATAATGCTGTCAGGCATTAAACAACTGAAAAGCCAAATTTGTAACTCATTAAACAAAGGGCAGCGAAAGGGAAAAAATATATTTAAACAAAAAAAAAGAAAGAAAAATGAAACGAAACGAAACTAGCCAAAGTGAATGACTGATAAATGCCACTCGAGTCGGGGGCTGTCTCATTTGGACTGCCAAATAATATTTAATTATAAACAAATAAACGAGGGAGAGCGCACAGCCAGAGCCCGGGGTTAGGCACGTCTCGTAAAAGGTGCCGAGTGATTAATTATTATGTCAGGGAATTAAATCAAATATTTGAGTTGACACAGCGAACGTACCGCATCGTAGCGGAGCGATGCAAGTCTTATCTGTCTGTTCGAAATCACGAAATGCAAATAAAAATGACTTTAAGGAAAAAGGCGAAAGAAAAAATGCCATAATAATTTCTTTCTTTCTTTCTCCCTGGTTGCTGTCGCGCGGCATGAAAAATTGAAAAGCCAACACAGGCCGCGGGCAAAGATAACATAATCCCATAGCCAGAAACCGTGAGGTACCTACACCTCCTCCCACCTTTTTCTCTTATTTTATTTTTTTTTTTTTTACGATTTGGTTTCGGTTTTGGTTTTGTTTTTATTTCGATTTGGAAGAAGACGAAGACGAAGACGGACAAAGAAAGAGGGAAACATTAGCATATATCAATGCCAAATGCAAATAAATCATCAATAACATTTCTCTGCCACTTATGCACCACTTACAGATACTTACGCCAGAGGACGGAGCGATACGGCCGATACGGAGCGATACCTGAAGAACTGCAGAGCTGCAGCTGCGGCGTGCATTTTCCCTCGAGTAAAATCCCCTTTCGGAGCAAGAACAAAAAAAAAAAAGAAAAGAACGAAGAAAAAGGCTGAATAAACGTCTGTCTAACTAAGGCGCCTTGCATAAATTTACGCCGGGAGGGAGGATAAGCCCGAAGAGAAGCAACGAAGGAGTGGGAGTAAACCAGCAAGGAAAGAAATGGAAAGGCAAACATAAAGCAATTTTATGCGTTTTTAAAATGCGGCAATTGACTGAAACAACACACTGGAAAATTCGAGCGAACCGCATGTGAGCACGTTTCGCCTTTTCCGAAGGGTAAATCAAATACGAAGGGAAGCAACTCCAACTCCCAACCTCAATGCCATATCTCAGACGCTGATAAGCAATATAACGCAAATGCTTGATGGTTTGTTGACGACCAACAAAAAGTTCTTGAGAGCGTGTGTAAACATTGGCTGAAAACTGAGTACTGAAGGAAAGCGCAAGACAGCGAGGAAGGATCTCCCTTTACAGTTACAAATTGTAGCCACAGCTGTGCGTGTGTGCTGCTCCTGCTCTAAACCATTTATAAATGTAACAAAAAAGCAAGAAAACAAAACAAGTAAAAAGCAGTGGAAAGCCCTTGGCACAAGTGCAATGCATAAATATAACACACACAAAGAGATACAAAATAACTGAAAAGGTGTTACCAAAATATACACAAAAAAACCTAAAAAAAAAACACACGCGTTTATAAATCGATAATTTAAAGCAATGAAAGAGCTATAAACACTGGCCTTGGCCATAAAAAAAATCACACTTAAGGAGTAATGCCGTCGCGGTTAAGTGCTAAAAGTGCAATTTCAGCAATTGTATCTGCGAGATACATTAGCCTGGGCACCCAGGGGTGTGTGTCCCGCGCTTAATGACAATTTGACACAGGCAAAATACATGAAATTGAGCAATTTATATGCCAAATGTGTAATTTGAGATACGTTTTGTAGCCGAGCCCGAGATGAGCAGATGTTGGGTTAAGCAGAGGACTAAAGAACTTTAATTGCAGCCAGTTGTTGGGTAGTCTGTGTGTGTGTGTGGTTGTTGCAACATTGAGATACAATGCGTATCCATGAGATACTTTTCCGTGCGTGCTGTGTGTTTGTGCAATAAACTTGCAAAGAACATTAATTGCAACTGCTACTAACTGATGCCAGATGGCTGTGTGTATCTGTGAGATGCATCTGAGAGGTGCATGTTTTTAAGAAAAAAGAAATATATAAAACAAAGCTTAAACTACAAGTGCGTATCTGTTATTTGTGAAATTAAATCAAGAAATAAATATACAAATATAAAATGCAATGCATTTGCATTCATTAAATATATTAAAATAAATCTAAAGGTATCAATTAGGTAAATTGCATCAACAAAAAACCCTCTCAGTGCCATTAAGCTTATTTATAAAATCAAACTAAATAACAAAATAAGTGAGATTCGAGATACAGTGAACAAAAACTACAATAAAAGTGTGAAAAAGATTGGCAACAGTGATATGTATTTGTAAAGCAATACAAAAAAATAAACCAACATAAAAAGTGCTTCACCTATGGATAAATATATCTTTTCTCTCTTTTTTTTTTTGCCCACCACAAATGCTTTTAAACCAAAAGCCAATTCATTACTTAAACCAAATATCCCCCTAAACTGTATTACAGAGCATCATCCACAATTAGCGCCTTTGGAGCCGAGGAGCCAAGTAGCAACCAATGGAACATGTTGATGCCGGTGCGGGAGTACAACAAGCACATAGCCAAAATACCAAATTGCAAAATGAGGCAGCGGCCAGCGCTTAGAGCGGCCTTCGTCTGGATGTGCACGCTTCCGCTTTTGCTGCTGCTGCTAGTGCTGCTCCTCGACGTGGCCCAGGCTCTGGATCCAGCGGCCAGTGGAGCCGGGAGTTCAGGAACTGGAGGAGCAGGAGGAGGTGCTGCTTCTACTGCCGGCGGAAATGGCGGTGCAAGTGGAGGCAGCCTGAGCAGTGGACCGCCCACACTCATTGCCAATCTCACGGAACAGGGCAGTCCCGGTGTGTATAATTCGACAATGGGTTATAATGCTAATTACATGTATATATAATATACATATATATGGCGTTTATGTGGCTGTTTAGCTGACCTTTGTAACTTTTAGTACCCCTCCCATAACGAAAACGATGCCGCCATTTTGGCATTTGAAAGCAGGTTTATGCCAGGAAAATGTTATGAAAATATGTGTAAACATGCATACTTTATAAATCTAACAAATATTGGTTTAAATGCTACATCTTTAATGTTTTCAAAATTGTCTAAAAGACAAGGCTACTCCTAATGTTTCTTTAAAAAACATCATTGATGAGGCAAAACCAGTGGGTTCTTACTTTTAAAAATATTTAAAAATCAATAAATTATTTCGAAATATAAAGGCAAACTTTTATATCCAAATTGCGTGACCAGATTTTCAGAATTCATCAAGGTGGCAACCTTATTCCTTGTGTTGTTCACGAACTCGGTCACACTTAACCGTGTAAACATGGAATGTGTTTGTGCGCCAATATTTGTGTGCGTTTCCTTGTGCGCATTTCCGGTTTCCGCTTCCGCTTGCTCGCTCGCTAGCCAAGCGGGTGGCAAAAACTATTAGCCACTTGGCGCTAAATAACCACGCCCATGGCCCACAGCCACCCCCCCATTCGAGGTAAAACACTAAGCATCAATTAACCCAATTTTCAGAATCCATTTTCACCTGCAGTTACGTTGGGAAAAGCTTTTGGCTTTTTCACAGTATTTTTCTAGCTGCGTGTTCGCAGTACCTTTATACATATGTATGCATGTTTTTTTTTTGTCAAGAGAGAAAGAGAGTTTTTCCTTTACCTTTGCCCAAGGAAATGCCCAAGTGACGGTGTCGAAACCAAGTTCCAACTCCCAAAGTCCCCCAAGCCGCCCACCTAATCCCATCGAATAATGCTGGCCTGGCCACTCTTGTCCAGACTTTTGTTGCCTTCTCTTCCACCATTTCTTTCGCAGGCGTTGGCTCGATTGTTGTAGTTTGGTTTGGTTTTGGATCTGGATCTGGAGTGGTCGTCGCTGGAGTGGAAGCTGCAATAATAATTAATCCATTGATTTTGCAATATATTTTTCAGCTTTAATAATTTACCTTAATAAATATGCATTCTTTCGCAGCATTTAACAATGAATATTTGAACAAACATAACCTTTTTTTGCAGCCCATGTAGGCCTTTTTTTATTGTTTATTTTGTGTAATAGTTGCCTTTTTGGTGTGGATCCAATTACAAATTGATGAGCAGGTAATGAACGCAAAAAAACAAATAAGGACACAATATAAAAAAAAACCGATAATTTTAATTTGGAAATGCTACTTCTGTTGCCAACTTTGATTTGCATGTAATGTCATAAATAATTCATTCAAACGCATTCAACATTTATACATAATTCCATCTGCCTCGTTTTGTTCTAGCTGTCGCTATTAATCAAATTATCCGTATACTACGTGCATTTTTAACGGTCTGGTTTTTCTCTTCTCTCTTTTTTCTTTTTTCTTTGTTGTTGTCATAACGTTTATGCAGCCGCCTGGAAATTCGGTGTGACAGAGCAGAGAGCAGGCGGTCATAAACTACTGCAGAATGCGGGTGGCCATAAGAACTGACGCTTGATTGATTCTCCCAGCCACGAGGGACACCTGGAACGCGCGATGCCAGATGTCAGGGATAACAAATTTAGGTGACAACACTCGAGAGATACATTGTGTATTGCTGGAAGTTTGGAATCGTTTGAAAAATAGGAGCTTGGAGATTAAAAAGTTTGAAATAAGTTTTGTAATTAATTTATTTGGTAAACTAAAAGTTAAATCAAAATTGTAACCATATCCTTAATTATAACTAAATTATAACTTCCCATAATAATAAGTAAAATGTTTAAAAATATATAGGAATTACTTTAATATGACCATGGTTTTCTGAAATTACCAATGTGACCTTTATTTTGTATTTTTTCTAAATTCGGTCTCTTGTAATATAACTTTAAGATAAAATATATTATTACCATATTGATAACTATTAAAATTTAGAACTAACTTGATAAACGTTTACAAATTAATTTTATAAGAACATAAAAGACTGTTAAATACCTTATTAAAAACCCTCAAACGTTGTTAACTAACTTTAAGATCTGTAAATAAAATCAAACTAATTTATATAAAAACAAACCATGAAATGTCTTGATGGTGTGTCATCCTTTTTTTTGGTTTCATTTTCATGTTGAACTGTCGATCAGGCACAACTCCTCGGCAGGGGGGCATCGGGACGCAGGAAGTTGTCTTAACCTGTCCATAAAGATGGCACTCCTCGGCCTACACGATTGCCGTTAAAAACTGGTTTTAATCTGAAACTCTTCAGACCTCCTGTACCCTCTTGTGCCCCTTGTGGTTCTTGCGGTGCGCCGTGAGATACGTACTTTATGCATTTTCTGACTGCATCTTGATAGGCCGCATCGGTGGTGGAGACCGGAGACGACGGGCCCAGGCCGGGCCAAAAAGATTGACTCCGGGCCGAGTGTTGATAAGGCCCCGCACAAACGGCCGATAAAGTCAATCAATCAGCTGGGAGACAGCCGCGGCTCAAAGCGGACTTAATTATCTGTTTTAGATAAAGCCAAGGCCAAAAATAGCCACGGTTAGTAATGATGTTATGTTAAATTTCCCAACAAAAGCGGTCATTTAATATGCCAATTGTGAGGCGAACAATGGTCCATACTTGGTCTTATGGATGGTCACCATATTTAGGTAGCTTTTAGAGATGCTCGAACAAGACTTTGAATGGCTTTTATTATTATTATTGTTATATTAAACAAACGATTTTGGAAGGCTTTGAAAGGAACCACCTACGTAGAGGTGAAGATCTGTTGGGAAATACCAGCGAGTCATTCAACGAAAAATATGAATTGATATTTTATTGATATTTAGGTTTGTTTGCTTTTGTGATTCAGATAAAGGTATGTGGTTTGTATAGGAAATAAGTTAGTAAAAGCTTATACGTTAATATGTTAATAGATATTTTAACAAACAATCAAAATTTTGTGTCGTATGTCGGACTGAATTTCAGTTTGTCATTAATTTTTTAAGAGTATTAGATATTTTTATTTATTTAAAATTTTCAAATTTCAATAACAATCACACTTCCACCTCATTTTAGCTAACCCAAATTCTCCTTTAAATGCCAAAATTTATCGATTCTGAATTCGTAGTTCCACAAAAGCCAATATTTACTTAATTCCCCTACTAGACAAGCTTTGGAAATCACAATCTTTGCACATAGTTTGCAAAAGAATTTTTCTTTAAATTTCATTTTGTTAAATTGCCTCTAAAATTATGTGCCGAACAATTTGCCAATCCAATTCTCCCTGCCCGAAAACCTAGGAGCAGCAACCCAAGAGGAAAACTTGTCGATTGCCAGGCGGCAGCAGCGGGACCCTGGTCGAGGCGATGCGAAATAAAACTTTCACATAATGGCTTCGAAAGTTGCACACTTTGGTGCAGAATTGAACTCACCTTTTTGTGCTTTTGGGCCTGGCCCACCGAAACTTGTTCCTGTTCTGTTCCTGCGCTCGCTCGTCTGCCAAACAAATAGTTGGCCATAAGAAGTTGTTCAAATATTTATTTACTTTTTCAAGTTGCCAACATATTTCTTTTTTTTTTTTACCCCGAGTGTGTGTGTGTTCAGTGTGTGTTTGCCTGGTTTGGTCCAATGTTTATGTATAATTCCCTGGGCCAAGTTACCGGCAGCTGCTGCCACTTTTAGCACTTCTCCTTCTGGCCAAAAAACTAATAACAAATCTTTTCATTAGTTGCGTTAGACAAGTTAGTTAAAAAGTGCACTTTACGCAAACAAATGCGTGTCTATAAAAAGAAAATTCAACTAAGAGCCAAGAACAAAAACGAAATAAAAATTGAATCAGCTAAGCCAATAACCAAAAGGAGCAGGAAAACACTCTCTTTCTTAGAAGAAGTTCGCCGCCACACGAAAGGTGCAAAAGTTTTCCAGAGCTACTGAGCATAATGAAAGCATAACATTTAGTTAGCACTTGTGTATTTGCAATATAAACTGAGGGGAGCGCACCACCTCAACCTCAGCTGGGATAGACAACAACTTTTCATAAATAACTCAAAAATGTTTTGTCTTCAAAAGTTCGCATATACACACACACACACACCTCATATCGGCAGGGGAACTTGTGGGGTCTGGGTCCGCCTCATACCAAACTTTTATGCTGTTGTGCTGAAAACAAATCAAAGGAGTTTCCGACAAAGTTACTCTTGTATTTTTCCCCTTTTTCCTTAATGTTTTATTTTTCTCGTTTTTTGATGACTCTGAGTGGAACAGACTGTGACAAACAATGACAACGGCAATGAGCAAAGCCCAGCCCATGACAATGGCAATTAAAGCTATAGCTATAGCTACATCCAAGAGTACGGGAATCGGTCCAAAGTTTACCCATAAAAAAAGCATGGAAAACAACTATGGCAAATGGGTAAAAACTCTGGTAATAAAGGAAAATTATGATGATTTTCTATTTGGCATCCCCGGCAGAACAGGATCGTTTCAAAGCATTTGGCGCGAAAACAAAGGACCATAAAACCGGGTCGCATCCTGACCAGCAACCACTCCCCCCCAACTCTTTGAAAGGAAACAAGTGGAAAAGAAATTAAATGACAGGAAAATGTATATATAGTATATATAAGTATTAAGCGATAACATTGTTGTTTTATCCCCGGGAGCGTTAAGTGAAATCATTCACGGTCGGACGAGCTGTCGAATGAAATTTGCTGGCGACACGATTAAAATATATATAAATTATAGCAAAGAAAGAAAAATAGCTGAGAGAAGTTTGTAAAACTTTGGAATAAGTGAAAAATAGTTTCAGTCATTAATAAGATGTCGAAAATTATAAGTAGTGACAGCTGAAAATTGGAGAAATGCAAGGAGATGAGTTAACTAATCTATGGGGTAAAGAGAAAATGTGTAATAATTTTAAGGAAAATTTTATAAAAACAGCAACGAACTAGAAGATTTACAATATTTTATTTTAAATTTAGTTTAAGCTTAATTGATAAATTATTTGTGCTTAGTATTAATTAGTTTATTAGTTTGAATATATTAAAACCCTAGTCTTAAAGTCTTTCCTCTAGTATCCTTAATATTATTAATTAATTAGCAAACTTATTTAATTTAAAAACTCCTTCCAACTCTTTTTGCCATCTTGACAACCCTTTTACAAATTGCTGTATGAATGATTTTCCAGTTTGCTGTCAAAGCCTTGCAAAATTTCAATTTCCATTCTCCCAAGTCCTTGTCGTTCATTATCTGCTTTGTAATGTCTGTTTATTAACAATAACGGGTATATGTATAAAGCAGAAAATGAGATGAGAGAGAGAAGAGGAAGGAAAGGAAAGCGCAAATAATGTTTAAACAATTTGTTGTCGTTTCGTTTCATTAAATGTCTATTCGCCTTCATTGACCAGGCCCCCCACAAGCTGCAAAAAGAAACCACCAAACCCCCCCTCTTGGCACTTGACTACGACTACTATGCAGTATTCCGTATCTCGGGGCTGTCATTATAATTTGCAAAAACTCGCTGGTAGAGCGAAAAAAAAAAATTAGCAATAAAATGAAAAGCAAAGTGAAATGGCCGCAGGAACTGAATCTGTGAGAGAGGAGAGAGAGAGTCGTGGCCACTTGTTGCCGCTTTGGTAGCCAGTGATTTCCTGTCCCTCTACCACTTTGAGGATGACGGGACAGGAGGAGCAGCAGCAGCTTGCGGGGGCGGCGACTGGCGACTGACGCTTCCTGGAGCTTGGCGCTTCCACTTGGCAGTGTCCGTACGCGAAATTATTATTGCTCTTGCCTTCCTTTTCGAGGCAATCCATTTGTACCCTGGAAATGGGTAGTTAGATGGGTTCTTTGGTTTTAAAAATTGAAATTAAGGAATATTTAAAATTATTTTTAGTAAAATTGGGTATTTTAAAAAGTATCTAACGTTCTTGGATAATAAAAATCTAAAAGAATATTTCTTTATTGAATATTTCTTTCCTCTTACTGAATAACTTACTATTTAATATTAATGTTTTATTAAAAAATAACCTTCCTTAGTACCTAGGGTATTACCATATTCTTCCCTCTAATTCCTGCCTGCTAAAGCCATCATTATTCGTTGTTCTTTTTGTTTGTTGGTAGCTGTAAAAATTATTATTTTTATGCTGCCTGGCTGGCTAGTCAAGTCGACTAAGAGTGGAGCTGGAGAAAAGCTGGAGAAAAGCTGGAGAGGAGCTGTTGCTGAAGCGGAGTCGAGTCTGTTGCCGTCTTCATGCCACTTGAATGACTCATTAAAAGTGATTTCATTTTAAAACATTTTCCTCGCTGCGGTTGCTCCACATCTCTTGATCCTTCGGCTGCAGATACCCAGCCATCTCCATGCCCCAAAGACCATTCTCCGGCATTGTCGTTTTCTCCCGGGCTTAGCAACTTATCAGCTGGCTGAGCGCCGAGCCGCCTCTCATTTCCTCCGGTTTCCAACTTGGCTGTCATTTAATTTACTTTCGAGTTTACTTTTTTAATTCGCTTAGCTACTTTGACTGCTGTGCGTTGCTGCCGTAAATCCTTCAGAGGAAAAAAATAAAGTAAAAAGGCGGATAAGGCAGACGTTCTAAGGGGGAAACGGGACACTGGCCTAAGATAAGCGCCATGAAGTCCACTCTACACGAGGAGAAAGATCAATTAATTTATATGGACCCGAAGGTTAGATTTAATTGGTAATAGATTAGGGAAATTAATAGAGAAATTTATTTAAAGAAAGGTTTTGTTTTGTATGGATTTTAGCAGGAATAAATTATATAAAAGCCGGAAAAACTTGGTATATCTGAAATACTTGCCTTAATATATAAACCCTTTGCTTAGAGTTATAATCTTAAATTGATTTATAATTTACATATATTTTTATAAGATTTTGTTTTGCAGTAAATTCTTTTTGGAAGTGTAAGCAAACAATTCAGGCCAAGTTACTTTGCCTAACAGGATACGACGATATTGCAATGTGCAATGTTGCTGGCATGTTATAGCTGCAATATCGCAGCCCGTTCAGCTTTTGTCAGCCTTTTTACCTAATTCCCCAGATTAGCTGCATTATGCGCCACACCGGGCGCATAATAATAACATGGCCAACGAGCCGAATCCCCTTCCTACTCACCCAAGTGCTGGGCCATGTTGCACATCCTCATCGGAGCTGCCACTTGAGCAGCGGCGGCGAATAGACCCACGCACGTTTGGGTGGCCCCTTCAGGGTTTTCCAAGGAGTTGCATCAGAGCTGCCTCAGAAAACAGATCCAGGGCTCAGTATATTCAAATCAAGGAGACTAAGAGGCAGATATGGGTGAAAGCTGAGAGCGAATAAGCTTTGAAATACTCAGAAAGTTAATTGGAATTTTAGATAGAAAATTTCTTTAAAATCTAAGAAGTTAAGAGACAGTTTCTATTTCATTGAAATATTTATAAAATTATGTTTCTTTATGGTTTCTTTCTTTTAATGAAGTCTTCCTGAATTCCTGCAATATTCTCAAGCCTTTCTGTGTTATATTTATCCTTCACAGAGCAGGTGAAGTGTGGATTGAAAGCCTGATCTATTAAAGACCATCGGCCTAGGGTCACGTTGCCCCTACCAACTCCACTGTGCCTAGCTGAACTCAACCCCCTGTGCGATTCGCTTTCATTAGAGTTGCAACTACGTACGATATAGCCAACGATATTGTAGTGTGTCGAGTGTGTGTCCCATTTGTGTGTGCGAGTGTGGCTGGGGTCGAGAATTGGTGGCAGCTGTGTGGGCGTTGCTGGTGGGCAATAAATTTCCATTTAGCCATGAACAACAACTAACGGCTTCTGCCGGCGACCAACCAGCTCGACTCAACCAACTCAAACTCTCGACCTCAACCCGAGCCGGAGAGCGAACCAAAACCGAACCGAGGCGATATCCATGCTGCTGGGAGCCAGCGAGCCGCGGCTCATTGAAGCGTCACGTGGAAATGGTTATAATTGCATCCGCGCTACGCCCCCTTTTCCACTGGCCCCCCTGCTCCTTGTACATCAAGCGATTGCTGTACACCTAAAGAAATTGTGTAGGTTTGAAAGGGGTGAAAAATGTAAAAAGGATGAGAGAAAAAATATTCCTTTTATATTTATTAAACGACGAAGTTTTAGAAGTATTGTTCCCTTGCTTAGCGAAAATTATATTTATACCCTTGCAGGGTATTATAATTTCAGTCAGAAGTTTTCAACGCAGTGAAGGAGACGTTTCCGACCCTATAAAGTATATATATTCTTGATCAGCATCAACAGGGGAATCTTTCTAGATATGTCAGGAAGAAATCGATTTTTTTTGCCATTTTCGCAAAATTTTATAAGGGGTTACACCATTAAAATTTTTGATTTTGATAAAAAATTGAATTTTCAAAATTTTTAAATGAAGTATGCAGATTTATTAACTGTAGAAAATCTTGCACAGAACAGTTTTCCGATTTAAAATTAATGCTCTTTTGGCCGAGTTATGATATTTTTAATTTAAAAAAAATTAAGAAGTTGTTTAATATAAAAAATCCGATTTTATAATACAAAATAATATTTTTCTAAGTCAAGGAATCATTTCCGACCCCATAAACCATATATATTCTTGATCAGCTTTAACATGCGAATCTTTCTAGACATGTCCGGAAGAAATCGATTTTTTGGCCATTTTTGCGAAATTTGATAAGGGGTAACATCATTAAAATTTGCAAAAATGGCCGAAAATTTTGATTTCTTAAAATTTTAAATTTGGTATGCAGTTTTTTTAAATTAATAAAAACTAACATAAAACTGCTTTCCGAATCGAAATTAATG